>CAUYNB010076098.1:0-64163 GCA_963574225.1 Lagothrix lagotricha
ACACACACACACACACACACACACACACACACACAGATGTCATACTTTTTACCTAGAGATTTTATAAATAGGCATAAAGCTAGAGACTGCAAAAGGAAACCTAGGGAGTAAACTTGACTACATAATTTATGAACATTAATAAGAAAAGTTACATGTTTTTAAAATGCCTTTCAATGTCCAATAAACAAATGTTTCAATGAAAAATTAAAGAATGAAGAGAGTACAAAAAGGATAAACACATCCTACATTAACATTATTATTTTCAACAGAGTAGCTCTTCTGTAGTAGCTTTGTAGTGAGAGTTTGGAAATGGTCGAAATTTATAATGACGATGATTTTAAGCTCCTTGATGGCAGGACCTGTGTCCTATATTTCCCCACATTGCTTAATGGGTATAATCAGAATAGCAAGTGTTATTGAGCATTTTATCATTTGCCAGGCATTGTGCTCAATGCTTTAAACAAATTATTTAATAATTCTTACTGTAGTTACTAAATATGTTTATTTTTGATTGGCATGTTCATGACTTTTTTCTAAAAATTCAATTGATGAAATGTTTTCTGTCATCTTAAGCATCACATGAGTCAACCGAAATAGGCTACTTGTATAGCAATTATTAAGATGGTTAAATACAATTAGGGTCTTCTTCAACAGGTTCAGGTTTATTGAAACAAATGTTTTCATATCAGATGTTCATGAAGATTCCAATTTATGCCTAAGGTATTGTCACTATGAACTAGGTAACTTCCCAAACTCTTCAAATAGTTTCATCAAAATTCAGCATTTTCATTTATTAGTAAATTAGAACATTGAAATATTTAGAACTGATGTATTTAACATTTGTTTGTTTCTTTAAAAAGCTGAATTGTAGAAAAAAGTTTTAGCTTTAAGGGTGATTTTTAAAGTATTTTTTTATGGTGAAAAAGTATAGAAAACCTACATACTGTGCAATTGTTTGAATAATCTTTGGAAAATCCACATAATTAATTATCACATAGTCAACAAAAACAGTTGAATAAATATATCTATTGAGATAAAAATATATTCACATTTGTAAAGAAGTTGGCAAAATTATATTAATTTAATTTTTGTAAAGTCTTAAATATGTAGTATAATAAGATCCAGAAGGAAAAAGAAAAACACACATTTTCTATAGATGGTAATATTCAACAAGTGGTAGAATTCTGTGTGATTTTAAAAATCTCTACGTATTTTCACATATTTTATCCTAACTAGATCTACTGTGTTATTATAACAGTTTTTTAGAATTTTCCACAATATAATTACTGCTGTTATAACATACTTGTAGATTAATCTCAGAGTAAATCTCTAAAGGTAGAAATCACAGTTCAAAGGGTATTGTTTTTAATTGCCCTCCAAAAAAGTTTACCAATTTATATGCCCACTTCTAGCACATGAGTGCATATTTCCTCGACACCTTACCAAACACCTAAACAAAACTGGTTAGGTGTTTTTTCTCTCTCTCTTATGTCTGTCTGTTTCTGCCTCTCTCTCTCTCTCTACCCCCTCTCTCTGTGTGTATAAATACATGCATATAGTCACACATTATAGACCCACACACATGCATACATACATAGACCAATATGATTGGTAAAAACATATACCAATGATTGCACTTGAATTTCTCTGAATACTAGGGGGCTAATTATTTACATATTTAATCATTTCCCTTGTGTGTGTGTGTGTGTGTGTGTGTGTGTGTGTGTGTGTGAATTGTCTGTTCAGGTTTTATTATGATAGTGGTTTTCTTTTAATTGCTTTATAATATTAAGGATTAGTAATTTGGTAAATGCATACACAGTATCGTCCCTATTTTGCCATTTTTCTTCTAACTCTATGTTTGCTAGTGAAATATGTTTATACTGTCAAATATATTACGGATTTAGTTTTTAGGAACTGCTTACAAGATCAATTATACACAAATGATTGCTTCTAGAATTTTCATAAATTTCGTAAATTTCTATATGTATTTCAACGTTTAGTCCATTTGAAAATTTTATTGGCATATTATGTGAAATTTAGAGATAATTTTCCAGTTTCCCTAAAATCATATATTGAATATAGTATTTTTATTTATTTTTAATTCTGTTTTTATGCTAAATTGTCACATACAGTGTGATTAGTCTTTGTGGTTTTCTTTTTATTACATGCTCTAGTTATTTTAAAACCAAAACTAGTCTAGTTTTATATCATGGCTTTGTAGTAAATTTTATTATCTCAGATGAGAGTTCTCAATTTTCCCTAACTCACCACTATTAACAGAAAAACAGTACGCTACCATACTCTTAAAGTTTAATGTTACCTCACAGGATTATTATTTAAATTTTAGAGGAATATTGTTAAACTACTAAAACTGTTGTTATGTCATTGGAATTACATTAAATATGTAGATTAATTTAGGCAACACATTAGATATCTTTTTGTATTTAACTCTATTACTTTATGCACAGCAGAATTTTGTGGGCTTTTTTTCTTTTTTGCAGTGCATATTCCCTGTTAAGTTCTTAACAATTGTTGTCTCTAATATGAATGGGATTTTGTAATTACATGTTCTAAAAAGTTATTTTGGGTACTAGAAAGGGTATAGTGCTTTAAAAATGGAAATGCCCCCAATATCTCACCTTTATTTTAGGCTATACTTTATCCTAAATTAAGGAGATATTCTTCCATTAATTTTTTCTAATTAATAATGAATGTAAAGTTGTATCAAATTCCTAATAGTACATAGCAAGATAATCCCATTTTGACATATTAATATGATAAACTGAAAAATATTCTTCATAATATAAAACTATTTGACTCTATTTCATTATAAATTAATTTCTTTAGTTTCACATAAGTATCTAATTAATCTAGCAATGTATGTGCATTAAGAGACCTTTGAAAATGTTCAAGGTTATCTTAAAATGCATTTTTAAATACATTTCAAATTCACATAAAGAGAGATAATAAGATGAAAATTATACAAGACAGCACTACCAACAACCCTCTTGGGTCTGATCCTTCATTTTAATGTTGAATAGTTTGGAAGCATCATATCATTAAATCCTCACAAAACAACATATGAGGTGAGTAGGGATGGTAGTCCTACTAGAGATTATTTTTATGTGACAGTTAAGGAAACAGATGAAAAGGGGGTAAGTAGCTTATCTAAGCCCACACAGGTTATAAACGCTGGCATTAAAACTTAAAACCTGCTCAAACTCCAATGTATTTGTATAGTTAACCACTATAGTAGTGTATAGTTAACCACTATAGTATGCTATACTTTCTACAAGAAAATAAAAATAATTTTCCATTTCCATGCCATATAACAAATAAGTGTTTTCAAAATCTTTAATTTAAAAAATTCTGCATTAAATACAAGTGATCCTTTAGTTCTTATCTACAGTATTATTAATTAGAATAAAATGACGGTACCACTGGAAGTGACAGAGATTGAGATTCTGATCAAGTTTAACCATCTACGCTGATTACCATTAAAATTAGTCTTGTAAGATGCTGAAACTCTCATGTCTCTGCTTTTAGTAACTTACATGACTGAAGGGATATGAATTCTTTACATATATCAAGGGTTTATTAAAATTCTATTTACACAAGGACTAATGGAGCACACTGAGTGTTAAAGACTACGCTGAAGATGTATTGCTTAATCTGAGCAGACTGAAAAGGATGTTTCTGTCCTAAGGAACTTACACTGTACTTGAGAACCTCAGACTAATAGACGTGAAACCATGCTGAAAAATATAATCATCAACTAGTACATTGTATGGATTGGAGAAAAAATAACTCTCATCTCTAGAAAACCTCAACCTGTAGAAAGTACGTCATTAAATGGAAGCAGATTTTGTGGGATTGGGGTTATAAGTTCATTCTTCAACAAAGCAGTTTTAGGTAGTCAAAAGGAACAAACAAGCCCAAACTGCTAACCAATTTCGAGTTTCCAGCGATTTCTGTCCTATAAAGGAAAACCCATTGATTTCTGTCTATTTTCTGCTTATAGAGAGTAATAAAAAGATAAAGGCATTGCTTGAAGTGGAAGAAGAAAAAACTCAAAACATGAGGTTTCAGGAGGCAAATAGATACAGAAGTTGACTGGGCCTCCTGTACCATTTTTCAAATGGGTTAAACAAATTATTCACTTTATTTTTAAAAAATTATTTAATTATTGAGGTAGGATAAAAGAGGACAACATTGCTCTGTTTAGCATCTCATATTCTATAGCTGCAGGTTAACTAGATTTATTTTTGTTTCTTTGTAGTGAATTTTTGTTTGGATAGCCTTCATCTGGCATTAATCCGCATTCTTTCTGTCTGATTACCAGACATGAATCAAAGAATACAACTGGCTCCTCTATCTTTAAAGGCTGGGATAAATTGCTTTTCTAACTTCTGGTGTTGTTGTTTTTTTTTTAATTTAAATTATTTATTTAAGATAAAAGAGAAAGAATTCATTCAGTATTATGGCAACAAAGGCCTGTCAACATAACCACCTTCATTTAATTTCTTTTACTGGTAATACATAGCCACAAGCATTCTTTAATTTCATTTCTTTTACTTGGCATTTGTCGTAGCACTTCTTTAAAACAGTCAGAGTTAATGGTTATGGTTATGTTAGTCAAGACTTTTTATTGCAAATGACCAAAGCCCTATACAATCTAACTTAGATAAAACAGAGATATCCTAGCTCATGTAACCGAGATAGTCAGGGGTAGGTCACATTAGGCCAAAATGAATTGGGGATTTAAATGATAACCTCAGTAATTACTGTGTCCACTAAGATGGATCTTTCATAGAGAGATAGTTGGGCCTTGTTGCAATGGCCCAACTTTTGTATTTTTAGCCCCCATGCAACAACTTCCCCAGGGTTTCAGCTTCCAGCAGGCAGCACCCACTTTTGATCTCTGGTGACTTACACCACCTCTTCCTTTGTGCCTCCAGCCTGAGGGGTGGCAGCATCTACCCACTGTTGCTAATATCTGAGTTTCTTTTTTCTGTTTTATTTGGGGTCTCAGCTCCTTCAAAACCATTGTAACTATTTCCTTGTACGAAATTTCTTCACACAGGAATCATTAGACCACCTGGCATGGACTCTTATTTTCTAAACTGGAACCTGACTGATAACCCTACCATCGGCCGCATACCCTTCGCTGAATCAAACACTGTCACCAGTGGATGAGGTCCTTTGATTGACTGTCTCATTCATTTCTCCATTGTAGTGGTAATAAGAAAGGAGACATGGAATAGGTTACTAGAAAAAGTAGGAGGAAGGAAAATATGTTGGGCCACCAATAACAATGGACACCGTATTAGTAATTCATTTTGATCTCGTAGTTCGTAAACATGAAAAAAACGAAACTAAATATTTTTCAAGATATCACTGCAACAAAATCATTTGTAAGTGAATAGTGGAAATTACTTATAGCCAATTGCTTATTAAATTTATAAATATTCTATCACATTGTGTTTTATTGTTTTCTTTTTCTGGTTAATAAAAAAAAACTAATATATTGAGGATATGTTGTAAGTCCCATGATGTAAAATAAGTAAAATGTTTTACTTATTTTCACTATATAGTATAAGACTAAAATTCATATGCCCATGTGAGAAATGAAGAGATAATATTAAGTAATTTGTTCAAAGTCACAGAGATTAGAAATTTCAGAAATATGGCAACCTCTGTTTTTTGGTACTCCAGAACCTAAGCATATGTTATTACATCATCATGCCACTAATATTTCTCTCTTGAACAGTGTTGAATCTGCAAGTCTCTGTATTTTTACAAAAGCTTCATTTAGGGCTTCTTCTGTATTCACCCTATGGTAAAATCACTTTATTATGAAGGCATCTATTGTGAAGTCTATTTACAAATAGACTTATATAATAAAATTCCCTCATATAATATCCAGAATGGATGTCATACATTTTTTTCCTTTATTTACACTTTATACTTGACATTGGCATTTTGTGCTCTATGGTGTTACAAACAGACCAATTTGGGTTCAGACTATTTACACAATTATATATGCCTTCTGTCTGCCACAACATACAATGCTTCTGAGGTGTAGTGAAAGTACTTAAATATGTATACATACTTATTAGGTGCTGGGCACTTTCTACAGGATACTATTTGGGATACTGCTAACATCTAGTTGTGGCAGAAAAGATACAGACATATTCTTATCAGAAAGCCTGTGGTTTGTTCCACATTTTCTTTTTTCTTTTTCTTTTCTTTTCTTTTTTTTTTTTTTTTTTTTTGAGACAGAGTCTCACTCTGTCACCAGGCTGGAGTGCAGTGGTGCAATCTTGACTCACTGCAACCTCTGCCTCCCAGGTTCAAGGGATTCTCCTGCCTCAGCCTCCTGAGTAGCTGGGATTACAGGTGCCTGCCTCCACGCCCAGCTCATGTTTGTATTTTTTGTAGAGATGGAGTTTCACCATTTTGGCCAGGATGATCTCGATTTCCTGACCAAGTGATCCTCCTGCCTAGGTCTCCCAAAGTGCTGGGATTACAGGCATGAGGAACCGTGACTGTTAACTCAACTTGTAGTTAATTAAGGGAAGTGCCATGGACTGCTTAATTAACTAAAAGTTGAGTTAACAAATTCTATAACGGTCTCCCTCTTTTATTCCTATCAGTGGTTATCACGTTTTCTTTTTTTAGGATCAATTTCTATTTTCTGCAGCTGAACATGAAAGTACACTGACTAACATAGTCTACAGTTGAGCTGTGTTCCCAGAACCATCTGTAAGAATTTATTCATTTCCTGGGAAACTGATCAGTTTTACTAGTAATTCTGTTTTCTTTGTAAGATTTAGGAACCCTACCATCAATTTTGTATTTAAAAGTTGATAGTTGTTTGAAAAATTTGTGAGCTGCATGTCCAAAAGCCATTCTGTACTTTAAAATGCACTTCCCTGAATAATTTTCTTTTATGCGTACCCAAAGATTTTTATGTAAAAGCATGGATATCATCATATCACAGACTTCGTTTAATATTTTTTACTTTCTTTCTTTTTTTAATTTTTTGGCTTGACTTTTTCATCTTCTTCCTCTCTATTCTTCATTCACATCTCTTGCCCCTGTGAGTAACTCTTATTGACAACATAATTTTTATTCTTTCATGTATTTTTAAAATATTGAATAGTCATAAACATGTACATATTCTATGAGGATTTTTTGGTCAAAAAATGGACCATATTTTCTATCAGGGTTTTCTGTCAAAAAAACAGATCATATTTATACATTTTTCTTCATCCTGGTTTTCTCATTGGACAGCACCTTATGGAAATTCCCCAAGCTATTTGTCATAGCTATGCATTAGTAACTTTTATTTGTTTAATAATTGCATAATATTACAAAGTATGAACATATAACAGTTTAGTCTCTCTTTCTCATATGGATGTTCATTTGTTTCAGGTTAGTTTTTATGATGCTATGAACAAGGCTGTAATACTTGTTCTTAAAAAAATCCTTATAGACTTGTACTTTACCTTTTATGAGACAGAAATTTATGGAGTAACACTGACTTAATAGATATTAGCATATTGCTTTTTCCAAAAGATAGTAAAATGCATAGTCCTATCAGCTTTGGAGAAGATTATACTTTTTCCCATAAATGCCAAGTAATAGGTGTTTGTTTATCCATTAACAAGAGAAAGCCTCTGCCCTCATGATGTCTATGTTGGTAATTAAGATGCATAATAACTAAATAGTTCCACAATGTCACAAATCTGCTGTGAAGAAAAATAAGGTAGGGTGAAGGAAAAGAAATGGGGGTATCTATTTTAAATTAAGATTTTTGTAAAAGGCGTCTCCAAAGGGAATATTCTGGGGAACCGATGAAGTAAAGGAGTATACCATGCAATATCTGGGGTAGGACGAGGCTTCCAGAAGAAAGAATAACAAATATAAGATGTCAGAAAAGAGCTTGACACTTGTGTGAGACTGGGTAGGAAGTTACTGTCAGGTAGTGGAAGTGAAAGATATGGGGACTTGGCCAAACGTGGTAGTCATGGAGATGCTGGGAAGTGGTCAGATTCAGGATCCGTCTGACCACTCTGAAGGCAGAGCTGAAAGGCAATGCTGATTGGCTGTGGGATGTGAGAGAAAGATTAACATGAATCACTTACAAATTTTTAAAAATAAGCGTTTTATTTTCAAATAATTTTAGATTTTTGAAAAAGTTGCAAAAATATCACAAACAGTTCTCATGCACCCTTTGCCCAGCTTCCCCCAATGTTAACTTCTTACATAACCATAGCACACTTGTGAAAGTAAGAAATTATCACTGGGTACTATGCTATTAAACAAGGTACAGACTCTTCAGATTTCACATCTTACCCATGACTGTTCTTTTTTTGATATAGGATCCTATCAAGGATACCACACTGAATTCAGTCATCATGTCTCCTTAGTCTCTTTTATCTGTGACAGTGCCTGTCTTTCCTTGTTTTTAACAATCCTGATTTTTTTGAAAAGCATGAGTCAAGTTTTTTTAGAATGTTCCTCAATCTTAGTTTTCTCTGATGTTTTCTAATTATTAGACTTTGGGTAAGGGCTTTTGGGAAGAACACCAGAGAAGTAAAGTTTTCTTCATATTGAATATCAGGGATATATAACATCAGCATGATGTATCACTGGTAATAGTAACATTAGTCAGTTAAGATAGTGTCTGCTAGATTTATCCACTGTAACATTACTATTTTTACTTTTTCATACTCTGTATTTTTGAAACAATTCACCAAATCCAGCTCACACTCAAAGTCCATGGTAGTGATCAAGCTTCACTTCTTGAAATTGGAGGATCTATATATGTTATTTGGAAACCTTTTGTAAGGAACAGTTTTTCTCTTCTCTCTCATTTACTTGTTTACTCAGTCATTTATTTAGCTCCATATAGACTCACAGATATTCGTTTTTTTCTTGGAACTATTATAATCCAATACTGTCATTAATATTTGTTGCCTAAACAATTTCAACTCTGACCATTGAGAGCTCTTTCAGGTTTGCTTTTGTATCCTTTTGACATGCCTTGGACTATCTTATTTTTCTTCTTCCTTACTTTCTGGTATTGCACAATGTTTCGGGTTCATGTTGTATTTCCTCTTTCCAGGTCCTAAAATCAGTCATTTTCACTAAGGAGCTAGGTTTTAATTGAGCACTTTAGTAAATGATGATGCCATTTCCTGACATGAAGAAGCCCAGAGAGTGTAGAAGCCTGGAGCCTGTGTCTTCTGTCCTTTGTTTCTTCTTACTTATTATTATTATTATTTGGACATACTATGTTTGAAAAGCCTATTGGCCATTCAAGTGGAGCTGGAGAATAAACAGTAGATATGAATCTAAAGCTCAGAGAAGAGGTTCAGGTTATAGATCTCAATTTTGGATTCATCAATAAATGGTGCCACTTAAAGACATGGGATTGGGTTTGATTTCCTTGGAGAGCGTCAGAGCAGTCTCAGAACTGAATCTGCTAAAGCATGTAGAGTTCAGGAAGAATGGAAGAAATCAGGCAAAGGAATTGACAAAGAGCAACAAATGAGTTAGGAGATAAGCTAGGAATGTGTGGTATCCTAGAAGCCAAGTGAATAAATATGTCAAGAAAGGGAAAGTGATTATAAGAGTAAAGCTCTGTTGAGACATTGAAGAGGATAACGACTGAGAATTTACGTTGGATTTGGCAATATTCAAGTTCACTGCTGACGTGGATAAGTGTTATTTCAGTAGACCTGTGGAAATGAAGCCTAATTGAGAGGAGTTCAATGTAGAATTGCAGCTGAGGAATAGAGAATGTACTTTTTAAACAAGTTTTGTCCTAAAACAGAGCAGTGATAGTGAGATGGGGAGCTAACATAAAAGAAAATAATAATTTTAAGATGGGAGCCATTATGACATATTTGCCTACAAATGGGAATAATCCAGTAAAATGGAGAAAAAGGATGATGTGGGAGAGGGTATAACTGAAGTCATGAAAACCTAAGTTGGTGAGAGGAAATGGAATCTAAGGCTTACGCTAAGGGGTTGACCTTAGAGAGAAGGATGTTTCTTCATCACAACATGATTGAAGACAGACAACATGATCACAAATGTCAAATGTATAGAGGATACATTGATAGGAAAGGGAGGAAATTTAACTGTGACTCTTTCCATTTTGTTAGAAGCAATATCATGAACTGAGAGTGAGGAGGTGGGAAGGGATGTGGGATGGTTGAAAAGAGGCAAAGATGCCTCTTTGAGCGATGTCATAGAGCTGAGCCATGAATTGCCAAGGAAAGTGTGATAAGATTGCCAGGCACTACTGGGGACCTACTTACATTTGTGGTCATATACCAAAAGTTATGCCACTAACACAATATCCTACATTTTCTCTAGTTGCAGTCACCTATTTAGCTTCTAGGGGGCAGGTTCATAGCAGGAGGAGAATTGAATTTAACCAGGTGGTTTTTTTGTTACCTAGTTTGAAAAAGAGAGAGCGAGAAAGGCCTTGGAGGTGAGTGTATATGCAAGGGAGAGACTGCCATGATGAAAAATGGACTCTAAATTTGGTAAGTGGGGAAGTATGAACATTTGTGGAATGAGTGAAAAATGTGTTGAGGTCAAGAAAATTTTTTATTGGTGAAGTATATGATTTAAGTAATGTGGAAACCTGTTATAAAGCTTCTCTAAGGCTTCTCTATACCCTGTTGATCTTATTTACCTATTCAAGTGATAGAACTTGAAACATGTTTTTTGATCACTTCTGTGGTAATCTGTCTAGTCTAGTTGGTACCTCTGCTAGGGCCAGTCTTACCAATTTACAATTTTCTGGAAAATCATCTACTTCCTTTAGTTTTATAATTTTTACCTAATTTGTCACCTAGATTCTCTTATAATTCCAGCAGATTCTCAGAAATCGTAGTATCTCTTCTATGCCTTTAAATATAGAATTCTTACCTGAAAAATTTTAGAAAATTGTTTGCACATTTTTGAACATGGGTGATTGAATGGAAGAACCCCATGGTCACCACCTCATCTATAAATAGTCTAAGATTAATTTGGTTATAATAACTCTTGTCCACTTTACTGAAATAGAATGACTAAGTGCTATTATTCTTTTGGAAACTTTTTTGCCATGTAATAATGTTTCTTATATTTCAACACTTATTTGAAAACAATGGAAATTCATTTTTGTTCTTTGGTAGATGAGTTGATTATGGGTTGCATACATTTTTGTTAGCTGTACTTCAACTTGCATGTGGAGGTACAAAAATTGGAGTGGTAGTGATATTTTAAAAAGAATTATAAATAGAATTAATATGACTGTCAGTTGTTTCTTTTCTTAAAAAGATAGGGTCAGCTCTACACAGCAGATTGCTCTCTCTGGCTAGATTTCATTGTCCCGGGTCCTTTGCTCTGTCAGGAAGCTGTCCTTGAGAGTAAATGATGTTTATGCTGGTTGCAGGCATATTAATTTTGCAATGTTGTAGCTTGAGATGCAATTGCAGATTCAATTAAACTATTTCACTGAACTTACAAGTTTTATTATCACTTGAGAAACACCAGACAATTACTCCACTTGTGTTCATAGACCAGCATTCCCTTTTGACGTATTTAAGCTGCGATGTGCACCAGGCTTCCAGACAGGCAGAAGTCATCAACTTAGAGGTCTCAAATTCTGTGATTCCGACAGGAACAGGTTTATTCTGAAAACCCCAACATTGGCAAAAGAGCATTTTTTAAAGGCAGGAACAAGATGACAGTCTTTTAAACAAGTTCTATTTCCTTATAGCTTATCATTGAATCATCTATTAAAAATATTACAAGTTGATTTCATAGTTTAGTCAATGCTATCATTGGGATGGGACCTTCGGTGGTCTCAGTGCAGGCTGCCTTGGCTACTGACTGAAATATGCAAACAACAGCTATATGCCTCACTGACCTACTAAAGGTACCCTTTTAGAGAAAATGTTGAAAACATGAAAGAGTGCCTTGACCATTGCCACTCAAGATGGCAGCTAGGATTTATAGGACAATTTGTAATAATTTCCATGGACAATCAGAAAGCCAAGGAGGCCGGAACAAGGAGAGATTGGCTTTACTTTCTCCACTAGGACTGCAATATTGAAGGAATTTCCACAAGTTAAAAAATGGGTTCTAGGTGACTTTCTCAATTAAATCCCAAATACTAGAAAAGAGCAGATGTGAATCGTAAGCGTTAGATGCACATTTCTAAATTATGATATGGGTTTACGTCAGTTTTATTTTATTTTTCATAAGACTTATAATCAGACATCTGACCCTGCGGTTCTTTAAATGAGCATAACAAAATTGTTTGAAGACAAACGATATTATATTTATATAAGCATACATTTCTCAGTCTTCTACAAGTTTTGTACTCTTCAAACACTTTTATTATAATACCAGGAATGATTATATTTATCCTTGAATCAGCCATAGAGAACATTCGTCACTGCTAAGACTAACCATAGGGTGAAGATTCCACTCACAGGAGGTGTGACAGGCAGTGTTGGCGTTATCCAATTTGGTTGTGATCACCTCATAAAGACAGGATTTCAGGAAAAATGGCAGTTCCTGTTGATCTTGCGTGACATGCCCAGGGGGTCCTGCAGAGGACGAGTAGCTGCCCCCAATCTTCCTGAGGTACATTATTCAGGATGATTCCTCTACAAAGTTGTCAGAGTGAGCACTGTAGATCTTGGAACAACTTTTTAAATTCTGTCTCTCACATGTGTGCACACCTACTTTGTTTTAACACAGTCTTACACAGCCAGTGTCCCCAGGTCACATCCACCCAGCACAGGGGCTAAACTGGAATGATTGCTGGCTTCAACTACTGCGTGGCATTGAGCACCAGATACCCAATACTTGGACCTTTGTATTGAATAAGTCATTCTTCCCAACCCCTCCTCCTCCCCTCCTCCTCCTCCTTCCCTTCTGTTCCTCCTCCCCTCCTCCCCTTCTTTTCCTCCTCCTCCCCTCCTGCTCCTCCTCTCCTCCTGCTCCTCCTCCCCTCCTGCTCATCTTCCTCTCCTCCTCCCCTCCTCCTCCCCTCCTCCTCTTTCCTTCCTCCTCCTTCCCTCTTCCTCCCCTCCTCTTCCTCCCCTTGTCGTCCTCCTTCCCTTCTGCTCCTCCTCCACTCCTCCTCCTCCCCTCCTCCTCCTCCTCCCCTCCTCCTCCTCCTCCCCTCCTCCTCCCCTCCTTCTCCTCTTTCCCTTCTGTTCCTCCTCCCCTCCTCCTCACTCCTCCCCTCCTCCTCCTCCCCTTCTCCTCCTCTTTCTTCTTCTCCTCCTCCTCCTTCTTCTTCTTTTTAAACATTTTTCTTAGAGGCTGATCTTGGATTTCTGGGCTCAAGTGATGCTCCCATCTCAGTCTCCAGAGTAGCTGGGACTACAAGCTTGCACCAGCACACACAGTGACACCTTCCTTTTTGGTAGACTTCCCCCTAGTGGCTTCACTGGCCTCAGTTACGGTCAGTTTTATGCATAAGATTTATTTTTATATCCTTGACTTTCAAACAGGATAGAGTTTGAATCCCTTTCTTCTATAGGTCAGGGTACCTTTGCCTCTGTCTAAATTACAGGTTAATTATAGTATGTAAATTTAGATCACAAGATTTCTCAATATTTTTGCTTTTCTCAATAGAATATCTTAATGCCTAAAGAAAGTCTTATATTTATTTGGCTGTCAAATTCAATTATGTTTTTGATTTTCAACTTTAATATTGGGTAATCCAAAATATCTAATTTTTTTCTTTATGTTTAGTTACAGGTCACAAATATAGTAAGTGTTTTTATTTGTAAAATAGGGAGCTTGAACAAAATAGCATCCCCACTTTTTTTACAATAGCAGAAATTTTATTTCTAGAATGAAATTTTACATGGTATCCTAATAAGTAGAAATTACATGTAATAGGGAATTTATTTTCACTAACAAGAAAAGTTGACTTTAAATTATGAATGCTATTTATAGACATATTCAACTCAACATCTAATTTAGTTATTTTGTTTTAGTTGCAAATATCCAAATATCTTTTTTTTTTTTTTCCCTTGGGACAGGGTCTTGCTCTGTCACTCAGGCTGGAATGCAATGGCACAATCATGGCTCACTGCAACCTCTGCAGCCTGGGTTCAAGCAATTCTTGCATCTAAGCCTCCTGAGCAACTAGAATTACAGGCATGAGTCCCTATGCCCAGCTAATTTTTGTATTTTTAGTAAAGACGGAATTTTACCATGTTGGCCAGGCTGGTCTTGAACTCCTGACCTCAAGTGATCCACTTGCCTTGTCCTCCCAAGGTGCTATGGTTACAGGCATGAGCTACTCTGCCTGGCCACAACTATTTAATAACTTTTTAAAGTCTATATACAGTGCACACAAACAGTTGGAGATCAGTTTGTATGCTTGCTTGCTGCTTGCTTGTTGGTTTTTAATTTCTTGGACTGTAATCTCAGCATATCTAACAGAGAAAACAGGAAAAGCTCTATTCTTAAATGTTCCTCAAAATAAGTGCAAAGGGTGATTCAAGTTATATCTTTTGTGGTCTTCAGTATGCCATCATTTGAATTTCTAATGTTCTCAATAGAATTTTAAGATATTTAAAGTTATACCTAATATTGTACAGCAAGGTGACTATAGTTAATGATGATATATTGTATTTTTGAAAAATGTAAACAGAGAGGTTCCTGTATGCTCTCACCACAAAAATTATAACTATATGAAGTAGTGTATTTATCAATTAGCTAGAATTAACTATTATATAAAGTATATATACTTCAAAACATGTTGTAGATGATAAAAACATACAATGTTATCTGTCAATTTTTCAAAAATCTAAAAATCATTAAAAATAATAAAATTAAATTTTGAATAAATTTTTCGGAGTTTTCTTAAGTTCATCTACCAAATCTGGGGTTACTCAGAACCAAACTGACTCAATAACCTTTGTTAGCTCTGTAATTCCAATCACAACGTAATATTTCTGTGCTATTGTTGTATCACATATGATTCAGTTTATTCCAAATCTTTACCCCAGCATATCTATGTAGATATTGATAAAATTTAAAGGAAAAAAGAGACTCCTGGAGGCACAATTTCCTGAGACAAATTTTTTCTTAAAGATTGTGATATTTTGTTTGTTCAAATTATAGCAGCATAAGTTGCTTGTATAGGGTATTTGTTCATTCAAGTAACATATTTGTAGAATTTCTACACTAGCTGTTGTCATTGGCTATGATCAATGATAGCTCTGTTCTGCCTGCTATGGAAACATAATAAATGAACAAGCTTCTCTACCTCAATTTTAAAGAAAATTTTTACATTTTTATATGGACTTGGTAATATAATCTTAACATATGAGAGTGGAAATTCATTAGTGGTTTAGAAAAAGTGATCATATATATCTTAGTCTGGGTAAATAGAAAGTATATTACTGCCAGAATTTTACTATCTCTCTAAATTATTGCACTAATCACTTCTAATTATGGCCCTGTAATTTTAAAGAACAACATTTTTGTTAAAATATGTCTATTTAAAAAATATTTTGTATATTTTCTTAAAGTCTAAGTTATCTTAAAATATGAATACATAAATATTTGAGTTACTTTTATAATTAAATGATTTCCTTTAAACAAATCAAACAAATCAAGAACTGTAAGAAATATTCATTTTGATTTTTGGCTGTCAAAAGCTACAACATTTTGATTGATTTCCCTGGATTTTTGTGTGTTTTGAAGATATGAATCTCCTAAAGCCTAGAAAGTTGCCTAAGTCTAGTATAATGCTGGTTAATAAAATGGATATATCTTTAAGTTATTGTCCCAAATGATATTTGTTAATTGAAAACCAGATAAATAAATGAGTTAAACTATGAATCTTATTCTAAGAAGAATATTCTTTCTTTGCTAAATTATATACAATATGATTATTCAGTTATATATTTAATGCCTTATGGTTTAAGATTTCTATTGATTTTCTCCTATGTAATCATGATATTGGCACCTTTATAGTAAGTTTACTCTTTGAAAACATAACATGTAACATACTGAAAGAAATTTTCTTTTTTAAGGAAAAGATGAAGAAATATCAACAGACTGAAAATATGCTTTCAGAGGCATAGAATCTTCAGGAAAATACTGGAGTTCCTGAGATCTCAAGGTTAGCAGTTTATACATTATTATTATCATGCTTTTACAGATTTTTACCTTTGCATCTGTTTCATGTTGTTAATGCATAATTGGATAATAAGGAAAAACTGTCTTACTTTAAATATATGTTTTAAACAAAGTCTTCTCAAGATTAAAAGAATTAATTTATTATCAGACATGTAGTATCTATTTTCATTAGGGACAATCAAAAAACTGTCTTAATAGAGAACTGGTTATCATAATTTGTTTCATTTTTTAAGGGTAGTACTATTAGCATAAAAATAAGTATTTGACATTTCTATAAATTTTTCTTTCTGATTGTTAAATATAAACCTATTTAGTGAATTTTTCATTTCTTTTGTATCTTTGGCTGCAATACGCACACATATACACATAGTTTAGAAGGACAGCTAATCAGCAATTCTTCTGAAATTGCTTGAATTCGATTCCCTGACTTTCTTTAACTACAGCCAAATAAATAATGCTATCATTGGAAAATGTGGCTTCAATAAAATGACAATTAATATGAAGGAACAGAAGGATATGAGGAACCTTTTCTAAGTTGATTAGGATCATATAACTGGAAAAGAAGAATATGCCTACCCATTATTAAGCAGCTTATTGTAATAACAAATTAATGTACAATATTCATTTAAAAGTTATAAATGTAGGTTAAAGTGGTTTAGTACAATGGGATACATTGAAAAAGTACATGATTTTTTGATGTGTTTATATTGTGGGCCCCAACATCAAATATTCATAACTTTAAATGAAAAAAAAATAGTTATCTTTCATTTTGATTGTCTTGGGCACGCATGTCTTCAATATCTGTATCTTTTTCTCATTCTTCCAAGGGTATAGTCATTTATTTAGGACTTATCATATGCAAAGCAATGGGCTAAACACTATGGTTCTTACAAAATGAATAAGATCTGGTCCCTATTCTCAAATATTTCCCAACTAATATGTTACACAAAAATTAATTTTACTATTAACTCAAGCAACACATAATTAAAAAGACAAGCCAGACTTTAAAAGTGTAAGTAATTAATTCTAAAGCTAAATGGGGATTATTTGGGGATTATTTGTATTTTCACATTAAAGCTTTTATTAGCCTAGAATATTGAGAGTTTATACCAGTGAGAATGTTGCTCCATTACAACCCACACCCAACTGATTTTTTATTAAATTAGCTTTTCACGTACAGCACAAATAAGAAATATGGGATTCTGGAAAGAAAAGTCTCCTGCCACAACTGCAAATTTAATGTTATAGAAAATACTGTGCAACCACCTATGAAAAGAACAAATGTGGCATTGACTACATTTTTTTAAATTCAAGTACACTGGATTTCTTTATTAAGCTCACCAGAGAATTAAATCGTTTCCCCAGTAACCTAGAAAGACATGTAGGTTTGAAAGGGATTGAATGCTATAAATCTATAAGGGATCATATACAAATAGTAGCTAGGTGAGTAGAGGGATTTGAAATGGGTGGGAGTGCAGACTCAGCTTGAAATGAAGTTGCACAGCCCTCTGCTTCTCAAGAAAAGCTTTTTAAAAGGGTAGTGTCTTAAGAAGTTAATGCAAGTAAAGTAATTTAAAATAGTAAACTTCTTTTTTGAAAAACCAGTGAAGATATCCCTTGCTTCACTGTGTCATTAGAGAAGTGGCTAAATTAATTTATATAACCAACCATAATCATACAACAAATATTTGTCAGGTGCCTACTATGTGCATAGGGATATGGGGGGATTGCCGGGGAGTGACAGCAGTGAATAAAATATTCTTTCCTGAGTGGAAATTACATTCTAGTGGATGGAAATAGATAATCAAAAAACAAAATTAATTATGTGTTATGTTTGATGGTTGTAAGTACCATGGAGAAAAAGGAAAAAAGAAAAGGAATAGAGAGTATAAGCAGGGGTAGAATTTTAAAATAAACCTAATAACTTTGCACTACATAATTTACGCAAAAGAGATAGATGTCACTTTTGTTCACATAATATCAACTAAAAACAAAGGTGATGAAATACAACACCTGATGGTAAGTGTTCTAAATCATTATTAATTAAGATACATGTTATAAATGTATGTAAAATCAGTTTCAGTTTCACGAGAAAGAAAAATTATTATTTTTTAGAAATGATGATATGGTTACTACAAGTATATGAAATGACGCAGTATTAAAGGACATAGGTCTATGTGCATTTTTGTTAGAAAATATATAGATTGGAAATCAAATCAGTTTTGTGCGATCATTAACAAATGAGTGATCAGGATTTTTTATGGTAATCTGGTTGGAATATTTTCATTCAATATTTGGTTCTGAGCACAGGAGTCTGGAAATGTTGAAGGCCCAAATACTTCTGCCTGTTTTCTTGCAATTTATTTATAGCTTAGAATTCATCATATAAAGTGATATTATCTTAAAAGTCATTCAGCCTTGACTTTACTAGTTGGAATTGAGAGATTTAGCCAATTCTGTATGCTGAAAAAGTAGTTGAGTCATTTTGTTTTCATTGAGGATAAGTCAATGTAAAGTAAATATCTGGTCATGCAAATGAACAAAACAAAATTTGAATTAAGAGATTTCAAAATCTATTAAATATTGCAAGTTTTTCAGTCTTCCAAAAGGCAGATATTGTAAGTAAGCCGTATATCATCTAAAGGAAATGTGTCCAACATTAGATTATTAAAAGAAATACAAAGTAAAGCTCACAATTGTTTAGAGGCTCTATCTATCTATCTATCATCTTTTTTTCTTTGAGACAAGGTCACTCTCTTGCCCAGGCTGGAGCATAGTAGCAGGATCTCAGCTCACTCAGCCTCCCGGGCTCAAGTGATACTTTTCAGCCTCTCAAGTAGCTGAGACTATAGGCTGCACTACCACACCTGGGTAATTTTTTGTTTTTCTAATTTTTTTGTAGAGACAAAGTCTTACTTGTTTCTCAGGCTGGAGGAAGCTCTTTCTTAATTAAACAAAGCAGAGAGTGTTTATTACATGCTGTATTGTAGGAAGAATTGATGGTTAGCTCTGTAAGGTTAACCACAGAGAGGCAGCTTGTGTTGTTTGTTATAGGAAAGCCAAAAAGAAAGAAAGAGAAAGAGAGGAGAAGGAAGGAAGGAAGGAAAGAAGGAAGGAAGGAAGGAAAGAAGGAAGGAAGGAAGGAAGGAAGGAAGGAAAGATGAAAGAGAAAGAAAGACAAAGAAAGAGAGAGAAAGAAAATTAGAGTTGCAGAGGGCTGGTGAAGGTTATGAGGGAAACAAAGACTTCACATGCAACATTTCTCTGTTAGGGATAGATTCTTTCTAAACCAATATTGACCTTTGTTGTATTCATCTGGAAACTTCAATGGAAGGAACTAGAAACTCTAGCTGAGGATAACTGAAATTTGGCTTTTTAAAAGCAAGTAGAAAATAGCATACTCTTTCTTTACATTCCCTTGCTTTCACGCTCCCTTAATTTGCTTTACAAAATTGCTAACCCAGTAATCATTTGCAACTCTGTACCACAAATCCAGTTCCTCATGGATTTTTCCAATTAATGATTCTTCCATTCTCTCACAAACCAATACCCACACGAATCTCACATTACCTGGCATGCACATGCTCCAGGTTTTTCTTTCTTCTCTGACCCTGTCTTCAAGTTCTCCAAGTAATTTCCTAGCATTCTTATTCATCCATCATTCTTGCAAATAATTTAGCTAATCCAGGGTTTCTTAACTTCAGCACTACTGACATTTGGATCCAGATAATTCTTTATTGGGGGAGGGGGGAGGGCTGTGCTTTGCATTGTAGGGTGTTTAGCAGCATTTCTGGAACTAAATGCCATTGGCACTTCATCTTCAGTTATGATAAAAATGTCTTCAGACATTGACCAATGTCCCCTCGGGGCAAAATTAGCCCAGATTGAGAAGCTTGAGCCAACCCTAACCTCTATGACCTCCATAAACTTCCATCCACTCTGCTACATCAACCACAAAGCCTCCTGAGCACCTCCAGCACTTCAATTAAAACAGCTCAGCAAGGCCAGGCATGATGGCTCATGCCTGTAATCCCAGCACTTTGGGAGGTGGAGGGGGATGAATCACTTGAGTCCAGGAGTTTGAAACCAGCCTGGGAAACATGGCAAAACTCCATGTCTACAAAAAAAAATACAAAAGATTAGCTTGGCGTAGTGGTGTGCATCTATAGTCTCAGCTACTTAGTGGCTGATGCATGAGAATCGATTGAACTTGGGAGGTGGAGGTTGCAGTGAGCTGAAATCATGCCACTGCACTATAGCTCTCCAATCAGGGTGACAGAGTGAGACCTTATCTCAAAAAAAGAAAAAAGAAAAAAAAGCTCAACAGATACACTTTAAATACCGGTTTCCCTTGCTTAAGTAACACTCACCTCTATTTGATCATCTGTATGTTTTTAGTTTCCTTTTATTTGCTTATTCCTGGCCTTGTATCTAAAACATGTTTTACAAAATAATAAGACAATGTAAAATAAGTGGGAAAACAATGGTAAAGAAGAAATAAGGTTAAAAAAAAAAAGATGAAGTGAAAGAAAAAGAGTTTATTACATGTGTAACCTAACTTTACCCCTAATGTAATCCTTGGGGTGATTACATTGGGACTGAGCTAGCCCCTCAATAGCATTCACTAATGTAATCAGTGGGGTGAAGTTAGGGTACAAATGCAATGAACTCTTTTCCTTTCCCTTCTTTTGCTTAGAATAAAATTAGATTTTTAGTGCCTTTTATCTTTCCATGTATCCTAGTTGTGCTTGGAAGTTTGCTTGGACACCAGCAGCTTACCACCCACAGCTCTCCAGCAACTCCTTTCTTACACAGTACATACAACCGTGAACCTGAGCTATAGAGAATCCATTCTTGTACTCACATTCATGAGTGCTACAGGAGCAATTATACCACTCTGCAGATTTATGGTGTTCTAATCTGAGGTAGTCCCTCAATAGCATTCACTAATCCTTTCATTCTGACTATGGTCGGCCACTATTTCAAAAGTTCATTACCCCACTCAAGCCACACAATCTCTCCCTTTCACTCTTAGTTCACCTGCTATTTTAACAAGAAAATTGAGGTCATTGTGTGGAAACCACTTGTGAATCTTTGCAATTTCCTCCAGCATCGAATTGACTAGGTCTATAGACATCCTTTCTGTCCTCTAATCTCTAAGAAGGCTCAGGAGTCCTTCCTGCTATTCAAGGCAAATCCTATGTTTGATTTTACTTCCTATCACTGAGGCTGAGACCTTTTGCCATTAATTATCTCATTTGTCCTTTATCTCCAACTTTTTCTTCCTTGCTGGCCCTTTGCCTTCAGCCATTCATGTTCTTCACACTCCTGTCCAAAAAAGCAAATTGACAAACAAAAACAAACCAACCTCTTTCTTCACCACCAGTTGGAGAGGCTTTCTGTCCTCTCCAACTCATTCAGGCTCTCCAAGCAGTAGTCTACATTCATTATCTCCAATTTCTAAGTGCGATCTGATTTCTAACCCCTTTTAACAGAGCATGCTCTTTCTAAAGGCACAGATGACCCACAGCCCTTACCTTGACTGGCTCTCTCAGGGGTATTTGACACTGTTAACTGCATTTTTCTTCGTGTTCCCTCCCTAGGCTGTTGTACCGCTCCCTCTCGGTTTCCCTCACATCTTGTGGATCTTTTTGTAAAGGCCCCTTTCACTGCCTCTTCTGTCTCTGTTCTTCCATCAGAGAGTCACAAATCAGAATCTCAAACCCCAATAGGTGGCTACAGGTAATATAAATGAATGAAGTTGGCTCACTGAAAACAGTAAATACTACAGAGGTTAAACGACATGCCCACAAATGTTCTTGATATTTTATTCCTATTCAAATGGCAGGGCTCCCTGGAGATCCATCTTCAGTCTATTGCTCTTCTGTCCATCCTGTTCTTCTTTATCAAGCAAAGCTGCTATTATGACTTTGCTACTGACATAGAGGTCAATGTCTCCAACCCTTTTCTTCAGCTAAGCTACAGAATTACAAGTTATGCTAAAAGTCTACAGGGTATCAATGCCAAACAAGGACACACAGAAAAGCAAACATCAGAGAAATAAAATGCAATAGAGTCCAAAACCAGACACTATATACATGCAATCATAAAATGCACTGCCAAAATAATCATAAGTCCATGAAGAAGCTCTCAAAGGAAAGTCTATTAACAAACCGAGGTACACATAATTAGTTAGCGTCTGATAAAAGAGACAATTCAAATAGGGGAAGGAGGGAAGAACTATGTCTTATTGAGTAGATGGTACTAGAACAATTCTTTTCTTGGAGAAAAATAAGATGTGATCTGTGTATTACACAATATTAAAGTAAAATTTAAATAATGATTTAAAATACTGTTTAAAAATATTATTGAATATTGAATAAATTCACTAGCTTATAGGTATTTATGTGACTTTGGTCTAGAAAAAATCTAAGCAATGCAAGAAAGCAAAATCATTTATTCAATTTTAAATTTATAAACAGTAAAATTTACACTTCTTGGTTTAGAGTTTTGTGAGTTTTGACAATTGTACAGAGTCATGTAACTTTCACAACAATCAAAGTACAGAACAGTTCCATTACTGTTCCTGGCACTTCTCCTTGTCAGCTGATCCCTACCTTCATCCCTGGCAACTAATCTACTCTAGTTCACTCTAGTTTTGCCTTTTCTAGAATGTCTTCAATGGAACACAGAGAATGTAATCTTTACCATCTGACCTCTTTCATAATGCATAGAAATTCATTCATGCTCTTGCATGTAATAATAATTTTTTCCTTAGTATTGCTAAGTAGTATTTATTTGTATGAATGTGCCATAGTTTATTTATTCATTCATCCACTAAAAGACATTTAGGTCATTTAGTTTGTGATGGTTTGCATAAAGCCACTATAAATATCCATGTAGAAATTTCTGTGAGAACCTAAATTTTTATTTATCATGGGCAAATACCCTAGTGGGATTGTGTATCACATGATAAGTGTACATTTAGCTTTCTCAGACTGCAAAATTGTCTCCCAAAATGATATACCATCCTAAATTCCCACGAGCAATGGATGAGTATTCCCATTGCTCCATATCTTCACCAGCACTTGGTATTATCAATTTTTATTTTGTTTATGTTATTTTAACCATTCTAATTATCACTCTAGTTTTAATTTTCATATTCTTAATGAATAATAACATTGAACATGTTTTCTTCTGCTTATTCACCATTGTTTGCTCTCTTTTGTGAAGTGTTTGTTCAAATATTTTGCCCAAATTATACTAAGTTGTTTTCTATTTTTGAGTTTTGAGAGTTCTTTATAAATATTCTTCATAAAAATCCTGTAGGAAGTGATTTGCAAACATTTTCTCTCTGTCTGTGGCATGCTTTTCCATTTTCTTGACCATGTTCTTTTAGAGTTTTTAAATTTGATAAAGTCATGTTTTTCAATTGTTTTTTCCTGTGGATTATGATTTTGATGTTGTATCTTTTTTCTTTTTTGGTGGGGGGACAGAATCTTGCTCTGTCACCCAGGCTGAAGTGCTGTGGCATAATCTCGGCTCTTGGCTCACTGCAACCTCCACCTTCTGGGTTAAGCAATTATTCTTCCTCAGCCTCCTGAGAAGTTGGGACTACAGGCATGCAACACCACACCTAGCTAATTTTTGTATTTTTAGCAGAGACGGGATTTCACTATGTCTGCCAGGCTGGTCTTGAACTCCTAATCTCAAGTGACCTGCCTGCCTCAGCCTCCCAAAGTGCTGGATTACAGGCATGAGCCACCTCCCCCGGCCTGATGTTATATCTAAGAGGTCTTTGCTTAAACCAAGGTCACAATGATTTTCAACTATGTTTTCTTCTAAATGTACTATGATTTTATGTTTTGTATTTAGCTATATGATCTATTTGGAGTTAATTTTTGCATAATGTAAGAGATTGAGGTTCACTATTTTACTTATGTACTTACAGACATCCAATTGTTTCATCAGTTTTTTAAAAAAGACTATAATTTATACCCTAAATTGACTTTGCATTTTTGTCAGAAAATCAATCACATTTGTGCAGGTATATTTCTGGTCTCTCTATTGTGTCTGATTGATGTATGTATTTGCACTTTTCCTAGCATCACACTGTCTTTATTACAGTAGCTTTATAGTAAGTCTCTCGAAATCAGGTAGTGTGAGTCCTCTTCTTTTACAAAATTGCTTTGGTGTTCTAATTCCTTTGCATTACACTGTGAATTTCAGAGTCAGCTTGTTGATATCTACAAAAAAGCCTGCTGAAATTTTGATTGGAAAATTCATTTATGCACATTAGAAAATCCTCTGAATTCTATTTTCAAAATAAAACACTTAAAAGAATATTCACTGCATATATGATACAAATGGCCAATATTATTAAAATATAAAGAATTATTAGATAGCATTAAAAAGAAATATGAATCTGATTAGGATAATTGGCAAGGACTTGTGATAGCTCTTCACAGAAAAAGTTCCGATGACCTCTAAACTTAAAAATTGAAAGACTCAACACAATTACAAATCAAAAACATTTGCTTTATAATGGTCATCTGAACATATAAATCTTTGGGAAACAATATAGCATATTGACAGAGCATCATTGTTACGGTCTTTTTGAACTTTGAGTATACCCCATTGTCTAATTATCTGTGAGGATTTAGGCAAACTGCTGAGACTTTGGAAGTGTTCAGATACTTCATCAATAAAGTAGACATAGACTCTGGCACATTGTAAACATTCAATGTAGGCCGTCATATATGCATTCAACATTGATGAGGATGTGGTGAAATGGACCCTATTATACTACAGCGATGGGCCAGGAATTTGGTTCAACTTTTCTAGATGACTATTTGTCATTACGTATCTTAAAATGTTAAAGTCTGCACACTCTGACTTAGGAATTCCAAATATAAAAAGAAATTAAGGCAATAATTATGAACACAAAGCAATGTGTATAAAGATGTTTGTTGAGATAATATTTAAAGTAATAAAATGGGAAACATCTGCATGTTCAAAAATGAGGAAGTCATTAAATAAATTATTAAATATGCAAAGTAAATTTTCTGAGGTATTGAATAAAGGAGTTTTCACAGTATATTTTATTATTGGGGAGCTCTCTGAAATATAAACATAAGTGAAAAAGAAGTTCATGAAAACAGCATTTAAAGTATGATATGACTTATACTCTTAAATGATGTATGTGCATGTAAGAAAGGATAATTATCTATGTACACACATATAAATGTCACACACACACGCATAAAATAAAAGTGGTATGTCTAGGTGGTTGGATATAGATTCCATTTATTGACTTCTCGGTATTTTTCAGTAGGCTCCAGATTTCCTGAAAACACATCTAACTATTACTTTTAAAAATAGGTAATTTAAAGTATAGAATATGAAGCAATGGACAATTGTAAACTACATAAAGAGATAAATGGGCAACTACTTAAAGCATGTTTATTTCATAGATGACAGTGTAATTTGAGTAGCCTTATTATTTAAGGACATCCGTAAATTAATGAGAATATCAACAAGAACCCAGTAGAAAAATGGGCTAAAAGAAATGAAAGAGCAATAGAAAGAAAGAAAGAGAGAAGGAGAGGGAAAGAAAGAAAAGGAAGGAGGAGAAAGAGAGAGAGAGAAGGAGGAAGAGCTAATAAACAATAAAAAACTGTTTATCCTCAACAGTAGTCAAAGAAATGGAAATAAAATGATGTAACATTATGTCTATCAAATTAGCAAAGCTTTTTTTAATTACATATTTGTTTCACTGTTATATCCTGTTGATAGAAATGTTAAGTCCTTTGCCTCTCTTTTAATCAGGTTATCTGTTTCTTGCTATTGAGTTTTTTGAGTTCCTTATATATTTAGATATTAACTCCCTATAAGATATTTGATTGCAGATATTTTCTCCTAATTTACAGATAATTTCTTCACCGTATTAATTGCTTCCTTTGCTGTGCAAAACTTGTTAGTTTGATACAATTCCCTTTGTGTACTTTTGCTTTTGTTGCTTCATCTTTTAGAATCAGATTTTAAAAAATTATTGCCCAGACCTATGTCATGTAGTGTTTTCTTACATGACATTTTCCTATGCTTTCTTCTAGTACAGTTACTGTTTCAGGGCTTAGGTTTAAGTCTTTAATCCATTTTGAGTTTATTTTTGTAACTCATATGAGATAAAGGGATAAAGGAATAAAGGTAGTTTTATCTTTCTGCATGTGGATATCCAGTTTTCTCAACACCCTTTATTGAGGAGACTGTCTATTCTCTATTGTGTGTTCTTGGCAGCTTTGTGAAATATTAATTGACCATGGATTATTTTTTAGCTTATTTCTGGTTTCTCTATTTTGTTTCATTGGTCAATTTTTTTTATGTTTATGCCAGTACCTTACTGTTTTTACTACTATTTCTTTGTAACATACTTTGAAGTCAGGTAGTGATGGCAGCAGCGGGTTGTCTGGAGTGGTGCTGCCATCATGCTGGCTGCAGCAGGGATGTGCAGATGGGCCTGCATGCTCCATGGGTCAGGCAGGAGAGGGGACAAGTGCAGCTCCCTTCCTTCCAAGTTGGGGCAGAAGCTCCCCAGCAGCCACTGCAGCCACCCAAGTCACAGCTGCAGATCTGGGCATCCCTGTGCTCTTGGGGCCAGAACAGGCAGGAGACCTGCCCTCCTGGGTGCAGTTGCAGCTGCCCGTCTTGGCTCTGGACCCAGGCCTCCTGCTTAACGGAGCAAACACAAGCCTTTTATTCCCACACCACGAGTGCAGGTGCAGCTGCCCAAACCATGGTTGTAGATCCTGCACTCCTGGGAACCTGGGAAGGCCCCTCCCCACCCCCGCCCTTGGCTTGGGGCAGTGCCAACACACCAGCCCTCTGCTGCCTCAGCCCTTTGCAGACTTTGGGCACTGACAAGAAGAGGAGGGAAACTGATGAGAGGCTGAGTACAGCTTGGCGCTGTCCTTGCAGGTGTCCATTGGCACCTACAACCTGGGCACCATGAACAGCTGCAGGAGGTAGACAGGTTCCTGGGTAGGAGAGGGTGGGTCCCTGTTGAGGCTCCACCTCTAGGCCAGGAAGGGCCTCAAGGCTTAAGGCCAGGCTGCCAATCCCACCAGCACCTGGACCTAACCCCCGTTGCAGCAGCCAGTGTCTGACTACGCAGTGGCCAGACCCCAGGCTTGCTCACACAACCCTTGCTGCTCCATGCCTGACTCACCATTGGTAGGCATGGGATCCAGCTTGGTAGTGTGAGCTGAATGCAGCCTGCCAGGTTGACTGGGTGGAATGAGCCCAGTGGGCTCAAGCAAAACTCAGGCAAAGCCACCACTGGCCACAGAGGTTTCCAGCCAGAAAAGTGACACCCCAAGGATGCCGTTAACAGTAGTGTAATGTCTCCAGCTTTGTTCTTTTTGTTCAGGACTGCCTTGGCGATTTGTTTTTTTGGGTGTGTGGTTCCATATGAATTTTAGAATTTTTTTTTCCTATTTCTGTGAAAAGTGGCATTAGAATTTTTATTCCAATACAAGGGCTTGCATTAAATCTGTAGATCTCTTTGGGCAGTATGGAATTTTTTAACAATATTTATTCTTCCAATCTATACTCTTCTAGAAAAGTTGAATATAAGGTATATATATTCTCATTTATTTGTGTCTTCAATTTCTTTTCTCAATGTTTTATAGTTTTCAGTGCACAGATCTTTTATCTCCTTGGTTAGTTTATTCTAAGTATTTTTTGACACTATTACAGTTGAAATTGTCTTCTTGATTTCTTTTTGAATTATCTATAAGAATGCTATTGATTTTTGAGTGTTGATTTTTTATCCTATAACTTTACTGTATTTGTTTTATCAGTTTTCATAGTTTTTTGGTGGAGTCTTTAGAGTTTTCTATGTCATCAGCAAATATCAACAATTTCACTACTTCCTTTCCTATTTAGATGCCTTTTATTTCTTGTCTTGCCTAATTGTTCTGGCAAAAACTATCAGTACTATTTGAATAAAGTGGCATAAGTGGGAATCCTTGTCTTGTTCCTGATCTTAGAGAACAAGTTTTCAACTTTTTACCATTAGGTATGATGTTAGCTACAGGCTTTTCATATATGGCCTCTATTGTGTTGTGTACATTGTACATGTATTGTGTATTGTGTACATTCCTTGTATACCTAATTCATTGAGAGTATTTATCCTAGACAGTTTTCAAAGAAGACCTAAAAATGGCCAACAAGCACATGAAAAAGTATTCTACATTATTAATCATTTTAAAAGTGAAAAAAAAAACAGAAATGCAAACTAAAATCACAATGAGATATTACCTCACACCAGTCAGAATGGCTAATGTAAAAAAAAATAACAAGTATTGGTGAGGTTGTGGAGAAGTGGGAACACTTTTACACTATTGATGCAAATGTAAATTAGCACAGCCATTATGAAGAACTGTATGGAGGTTCCCCAAAACATTAAATCTTTTTCTGCCACTGTGCCGTGTTCACCATCTCAGTTAAAAGTTGCCAGTCATCTAAATTAGAAAACTACAAAGTAACTGAGATCATTCCCTCTTACTTACTAGTCACTTCCAGAAAATTACTTCCAAATTCTACTGGTTTCTTTACTCATGTTACTACTCATCCCCTTGAGCTTCACTGCCACCACATTAATTCTGTTATTCTTCATCTCTCAGCTGGATATAGGGCGAGGCTACAAATGAGTTTCCCTGGTGCTGTTTGCATACCTTCAAATCCATTCCCAATACAATTGCCTAGAGGCTAATCCAAAACAAATATCTGATCATGACCTTCATTCAACCTCTTAAATTTCTTCGAAGATTTTCCATACATTGATAAGATCGAAGCTACTTTTAAAAATTACCTGCCTTCCCCATTCTTCTTCAGCATCATTGCTCCATCTCTGATTCTACATTTCAATAGTCCTGAATTTCTTTATAAACACCCTCTTGTCTTCACATCTTTTTGCTTTTACATAAATTGCTTGTACTGGTTGGAATGTTCTTTGTTCATTCTCTTTCTCCTTTTTTTGTGTGACTAGCTCCTGTTTATACTTAAAGGGTTGGCTCTAGTGTCCTTCTCCAGACAGTCCTTTCTGACCTCTTTTCATATTTAGCACCTTCTGTTTACTGTTAATCATATAAATAACAACTTTATTGAAATTATCTATGTACATGCTATCTTTGCCTCTATACCAGTGAACTCAAAAGCAGAATGCATGTAACCTATGGAGTGAGCCAGAAGATCTTTTGGAAGTAAATTTTAAAATATCAGTATTTATATTTATGTTGTACTATCATGTCTAATTTTTACGTTTTTGTGTGATACAATTTATATACTATGCTTCTTGGTATAATTTGGCTCTATGTCCCCACCCAAATCTCATCTTTAAGCTCCCATACTTCCCACGTGTTATGGGAAAGACCCCATAACACGTGGGAGATAATTGAGTCATGGATGTGGGTCTTTCCTGTGCTCTTCTCATGATAGTGAATAAGTTTCACAAGATCTGATGGTTTTAAAAATGAGAGTTTCTCTGCATAAGTTATCTCTTTGCTTACCACCATCCACATAAGATGTGACTTGCTTCTTTTTGCCTTCCACCAAGATTGTGAGGCTTCCCCAGCCATCTGAAACCATAAGTCCATTGAACCTCTTTCTTTTGTAAATTGCCCAGTCTCGGATATGTCTTTATCAGCAGTGTGAAAACTGACCAATACAGTAAATTGGTACCAGTAGAGTGGGGTGATGCCGAAAAGATACCCAAAAATGTGGAAGGGACTTTGGAACTAGGTAACAGGCAGAGATTGAAACAGTTTGGAGGGTTCAGAGGAAGACAGGAAAATGTGGGAAAGTTTGGAACTTCATGGAGACCTGTTGAATGGCTTTGACCAAAATGCTGCTAATGACATGGACAATGAAATTCAGGCTGAGTAGGTCCCAGATGGACATGAGGAACTTGTTGGGAAGTAGAGCAAAGGTGATCCTTGTTATGTTTTAGCAAAGCAGCTAGTATCATTTTCCCCCTGCCCTAGAGATTTGTGACAGAGATGATTTAGGGTATCTGGTGGAAGAAATTTCTAAGCAGCAAACCATTCAAGAGATTACTTGGGTGATGTAAAGGGCATTCAGTTTTAAAAGGGAAATAGAGCATAAAAGTTTAGAAAATTTGCAGCCTGACAATGCAATAGAAAAGAAAATCCCATTTTTTGAGGAGAAATTTAAACCAGCTGCAGAAATTTGCATAAGTAATGAGGAGACAAATGTTAATCACCAAAACAGTGGGGAAAATGTCTCCAGCGCATGTCAGAGACCTTCGTGGTAGCTCACCCATCACAGGCCCAGAGGCCTAGCAGAAAATTGGTTTTATAGGCTGAGCCCAGGGTCCCTATGCTGTGTGCAGCCTAGGGACTTGGTGCCTTGTGTCTCAGCCGTTCCAGCTGCCATGCCTGAAAGGGGTCAATGTAGAGCTCAGACCATGGCTTCAGAGGGATCAAGCCTCAAGCTGTGGCAGCTTCCACATGGTATTGAGCCTGCCAGTGCACAGAAGTCAAGAACTGAGGTTTGGGAACCTCCACCCAGATTTCAGAAGATGGATGGAAATGCCTGGATGTCCAAGCAGAAGTTTGCTGCAGGGTTGAGACTCTCATGGAGAACCTCCACTAGAGCAGTGTGGAAGGGAAATGTGGAGTCAGAGGCCTCACATGGAGTCCCTACTGGGGCACCACCAAGTGGAGTCAATAGAAGAGGGCCACTGTCCCCCCGATCCCAGAATGGTAGATCCATTAACAGCTTGCACTATGTGCCTGGAAAAGCCACAGACACCCAACACCAGTCCATAAAAGTAGCCAGGAGGGAGTCTGTACCCTGGAAAGCCACAGGGGCAGAGCTGCCCAAGATCATGAGAACCCACCTCTTTCATCAGTGTGACCTGGATTTGAGACATGGGGTCAAAGGAGATCATTTTAGAACTTTAAAATTTGACTGCCCCACTGAATTTCAGACTTGTATGGGCCCTATAAGCCCCTCTGTTTTGGCCAATGTCTCCATTTGGAATGGCTGTATTTACCCAATGCCTGTATCCCCATTGTATCTAGGAAGTAACTAACTTGCCTTTGATTTTACAAGCTCATAGGCAGAAGGGACTTGCCTTGTCTCAAATGAGACTTTGGACTGTGGATTTTGGTGTTAATGCTGAAACGAGTTCAGACTTTGGGGGACTGTTGGCAAGGGATAATTGGTTTTCAAATATGAGGACATGAGATTTGGGAGGGACCAGGGGCTAAATGATATGGTTTGGCTGTGTCCCCACCCAAATATCATATTGAATTCCCCCATGTTGTGGGAGGGTCCCTGTGAGAGGTAGTTGTATAATGGCAGCAGGTCTTTCCTGTCCTGTTGTCATGATAGTGAATAAATCTCATGAGATCTGGTGGTTTCAAAAATGTGAGTTTCCCTGCACAAGCTTTTATTCTATCTTGCCACCACCAGGTAAGAAGTGCCTTTTGCCTTCTGCCATGATTGTGAGGCCTCCCCAGCCACGTGGAACTGTGTGTCCATTAAACCTATTTTTCTTCCCAGTCTCAGGTATGTCTTTATTGGCAGATTGAAAACAGACTAATTCACTTAAATAATAATATATTATGTTATGTGTAAATACATGTACACACATGCATAGGAGTGTATGCAGAAACATTTTTTCAAACTGGAGAGGATGTATGATTTAAAATGTTGGAAGACCCTTGCTCTGAAGTTTTTCAAAGACAAGATTTATGTCTGATTTATTCAGAACATATAGCATAGTGTTGGGCACACAGGGGACTTTTTTGAATTTAACTGAAATTAAAATTTTAGCAAACTCCTATTTCTGTTTATAAAGGTATTTGTGAAGTGTTTAAAGATTTGGATTAGGAGAGAGAATTCTCTTACCTACTAAACTTGATGTGTATGAGAGAAAGCGTTTGAGAAAGAAATGGAAAACAATAGAGAAGAAAATTAATGCTAAGAGAACTTTCATGATTGCAAATGTTTTTAAAAATGAGGAATGCAAAGTTTTAACAGATGTATCTTTATAGTTTGCCAAATGTAGCTAAAATGCAACATTGTCATAGACTAGAAGATCTATGAGGATTTATCAAAGGGAGTAGTTATTTTTAAAGGAAATGAAATTTTGAAGGTAAAGTATGTTTGGTAACCTCAATTCTCCAAGCACAGAACTACAAAAGTCCTTTTAAAATTCCCTTTGCAATGAGCCACCCTAATTTATATAGTATTTATATATACCTTAGGATATCTGTCAATCAGTTACAATTACTAATCTGAAAAAGAAGGGGCCAGAAGTCTAAACCAGAGAGAATTCCAATGAAATAAATGTGATTATCATATAGCAAATGGCTCTCCCAATTTTAAATTATAACTCCAGTTATTTACAATTACAGACAAGGAGTGCATAAAAAGTGTAAAGAAAAATCATGTTTATAATTTGTGTAAGGATGAATGAATACACAAATGAATGAAATATTTACAAGCTATGTGTATTTTAGTGTTGTTTTCAGGGTAGAGTTGAAAGTATGTATTTGCGTGTAACATGAGATAGTTGGAAAGGAATTTTTCCTCTCCTAATTAGATTTTTTAAAAAGTCTTCATGAATGTGATGAATTTAGGAGCCTCTCTTTGATTTTTTTCTTATAAAATATAATAGTCCTGTCTTTTCCTGGTGCTTCTTTATTTTAAGCACAGCTGATTCCAATTTTGTTGTTTCTTTAGATTTTTAACATCAAGCCAAAATAAATATCTAAAAATTTGGGTTACTCTTGGAAAATTTTTTCCTACTCTAAGGCATACATATCCCGTAACAAAGTTATTTTTATATCATTCATGATTACCTTTAAAAATAAAAAGAAGTAAATGTATAGTATACTTCTCATTAAGAAAAAAATAAAAACTAATGTATGGAACTGTAATTTAGAACACCTAAAACAATTCCTTAAAATTCTTATTTTCTCCAAAATAATTTTTCAAAGCAGGATAATATGGTATATTTTAAATGTGAACATTTAAGGAATTTTCTTCAACATGGATTTGATTTCCAATTGTCAACATTGTACAATTTTCTTTTACATCCATTAGAGGTGGTAGCTTCATTTCTGTTAAATATAAATCAAAAGTGTTTAAAAATGCCTATAGTTTTATGCTTCATTTTATGTGTAGGTGTTTTATTTTAAAGCCACTAAAGACAAAAAGATGGCATAAATAATAGTTGTAAATACAAAAGTACAATTAGAATAACGACTCATTTCTAAACTCACTTTCCTAATCATCGTGACACCCCGCCATCTCAAATTGATGGAAGAGCTATTCTGCTTTGAAATCCAGTCTTCCATTTACACTGTAGCAATGGGAATCCCTTACTTAGCCATCTTTACTTGACAATCTCATAAGGTTAAAGAGCATAACAAAGTGCTAAGAGAAGGCAGGCTGCTCCATGCTCACATTGTGTGCTCTGGGTTAAAACTTCCAGAGGTTTATTGATGCAGTGGGACTAGAAAAATGAGAGCAGAACCAGTTTTCTCCATGGCCTTCACCCTTTCTCACAGACCACAAGATAACCACTGTTATCAAAAGGACACAAGAATTTCTCTCTCTCTCTTTTTTTTTTATCGAGCTAAAATAATGGTATTTCTTTTTTCTACTCAAGGATGATTTTGCTAGATTAAATGTAAACCTTAGCAGGATGTTGCTTATGTTTAAGATGAGTAGTGTATTTTCATATTTTTTCTCTATTACTGATATGGGAATAGTAAGAGTATTAAAGTAATCTTCTATTTAAGTTTGAAGACTTTCTAGAAAGTTGATGAGTGTAAGAAATTGTTTTTATAAATGGGCAAAACATAAGACAATATATTTTACTGTTTTCAACATATCTCTTACAGAAGATTTGTGTTGATAAAAATCAATACAACATATAATGAATCCCGTCTAGGAGAGAATAAATTCTTCTCATAACTGTAAATTTTGAAGCAAAAGTAAAGAAAGAAAATAAGGTAAAAAATAAGGTGTATCCAGTGAAATTAATCATTTCATTAAAGGTTATATTTCTTTCTCAGGGAAAGGAAATTCTGTGCTTTATAAAATCAAAACTAGGTGTATTCCATTAAGATAGGGCTGAAAGCTGGCAACCTGAGAACTGAAGATGTGTTTGTTTTGGCCCTCATCATATTTATCATAATTAAATTTGCTGGATTCTACTACTTCCCATTTTTTTACTCTGTGTTAATGAACTTTTTTTGGTATCTATTTGTTCTTGAAGTCATCTGAGTTTGTGACTTGCTTTAGAAAGTTGTTATGGTATGAGTTTAAAAACATTGAAAAGTGTGTAGGACAGATTCTTTTATGTACTGTTGGTGAACATGTAAATTCTTTACAATACTTTTGGAATATGTTTAGCAGTATTTGTTAAAACATTAATACCTTTAAATCTTTCATCTGTCTGCAACCATTCTACAGAAGCACTCATATGGGTACATAAAGAATGTTCACTGACACATTGGTTATAAGAGTAAAAAATAGAAAACATTGTGAATATCTATCAACAAGGTGTTGATTTGATAAATTATAGTAAATTCTTATATAGCTCTTTAGTAAAAAAATAAAGTGGTTCTAATATACACTGACATGGTAAATATCAAGTAAATATTAAGTGAAAAAATAACATGGTAAAATATTTTCATGTTTCTTTAAAAAGTAATCTCATATTATTAAAATAATAATATATTAGTTCATTAATAATATGTACCAGACTGAAAATAGTAGTTGCCTTTGATTGGATGGGATTATAGTGGGTTTCTTATATTCTAAACCAATATTTCTGTAACATTTAAATTATTAAAGCAAGTATATATAACACATAATAAAAAATGTAAATGCAGACATTTAAAACAACAAAACTTTCTATAAAAAATTATCAGACGAGAAACTGCTTTTCTATATTATACTTGAGACTTGGCTTGGCCATTGATATTGTAAGAATAATGGTGTATAATATAGTCCAAATTCAAACACTTGCTAGATTATATTTACCAGCTTTCTGACACTTTTTTGTTTTCTTGTTTAAATAAAATGCATTTTTAGAGATTAGATAAAATTGTTAAAATATGACTCATTCTTAGGAAGAAGAAAAACACTTATTTAGATACATATTTTTTATAAATAAATGAAGAGAAATATTTGGAGCTTCATGAAAAGTAGTATGCTGGGGACTAGGTATATTCTAAATTTTTTTTTTTAACCTACATTTAAAACTCTGTAATGACCTGTTCTGGAAGGAAAGAAAGAACATATTCCTTCTGCTGCTGAGAAGAAAACCTTGTCATCTCAGCCTTCATCACAAACTAGGTAGTGGGTTACAAAATAAGCTTGGCAAAATTTAGATGCCCTGTCCTTGCAGACCATTTAGTCTACAAATGGACAGATGATATACAAGATGGCCTTTCTGTCATCAAGGATAGAATCAAGAATGAGGCAAGCTTACTTGCAGGGAAAGGAATTTGTGTGCTAGCCTTGGCAAATTTTATGTCTGACCTGATCACAATGACAGGTTTATTGCTATGATGAGAGAGAATAAAAACCTTGCTGGGCCTAGAGAGGAACTTGAAAATTAAGAGGGGAACACGGTCTGGAAAATGAGATCATGGCTTGGACTATTGTCATCATTATCAATAGCAAACATATATTGTGAACCTGCTAGATGAATGACACTGAATTAAGTGTGGTGAGGCTGATGTTATAAAATCCACATGGGAAGCTGACAGTATAATATATAGTTACACTGTTGATTTAATGCCATATTTAGTCATTCTAGAAGCACCAGAATTAGTAGGATTTGAAAATTTGTTTCCCATGAAACAGTGACTTATCTTTTCAGAAAAATGTACACAAAAGTTTGCATGTAAAATCAGAGGTCACTCATCCATAGGTCCCTGGTTTTACTTTAAAATAATTTTCTTAACACTAAAGATACGAAGGACAGTCTGGTTTTGAACTCCAAACTATATGCACATTTGTGTGCCAATAATATACTCCCAAAATCACTGTAATTAAATCTCAACCAAGTATGTCAACACAACTTTTCTAAGCCTTTTTCAGTTTAAATATAATAGCGTCTTATGTATTCTATTTGTTATTAGTTCAATATGGACAGCCTCAGAGTTTCAAAACGCAGATTCATTTGACCTCTAATTACTTTTGTTAACCTAGTTATTATTAACCATGCTTAAACAAGTTTCTTCCAAGTGCATCTGGTTATGGTTTTTCTTTCTTTCCTAAGAGTCTATTTGATTAAGGTTTCCACAATGTTTCCATAAATTTCGGCTGAATATGGTTTTCACATGATTCTGCCTGTCAAGAAACATGCTAGTATTCAGTGACAATATGAAAACCACACCTTATTATTTACAATATTGGTTTTTGTCAGGTGACAAGTAAATAACGATGGTCTTTAAGATTTTTATATTCTTCTGGGTGTTCATTGACCTCAACTTTATAAAATTACTCAGGATTTCTAGTGTGTAATGGTAAGCATGTGTCAAGTTCTTCAACTCAATGCAGTGAACAGAAATGTATGTAAGATTTTTTTGAATTCTGACTCTGCCGTGGAGAGATGCTTCTGGCAGAATCTGCTCATTCTTCCAAAAGTAATATTTAATCACAACCTACTATATGTAGCTCTTTCATGTGTGGCAGTTGTTGAATATATTAAATGTTATATTGCGGGATAACAAGATTTTAAATTGTGTTTTCAATTAAATAGATGAACAAAATAATATTCATTAACATTAATTAATATGTATTAACGTCTGCTATAAGACCATGTATTGCACTGGCTTTAGTCATTGTTTCCATATTGTATCCTATATATGGTATTCCCCAAAGGGAAATTTAAAACAGGATACACAAAACAAACACTCAAACAGGAAACTCTGCCTTCCCTTAACTCCCTTGATCTCTCCAAAGAACCATCCACAGAAGTCCAAATCTCTGTTTTTTGCATTATTCTATTGTCTCTGCTGCCCAGGACAGAAGATAAATCACCTTCTTTAAATGTCAGGAGAGAGGGATGGTGTCTAACAAACCCAACTGTTACTGACACATTTGACTTCATGCTGCCTTTTCCTGTTTATGGCACAGGGACAAAGGAAGGGTGAAAGAAGCCACTCACTGAATGCCAGTGGGTTTACGAATCCTGACCTAGAGAATACTGACGAACCTCACCTTGAATTTTCCAGATGAAAATATCCCTGCATCCTAGATATATAATGAAGGCTATTTATCTGCTCTATCAAATCAATGTCATATTATAAGTAGCTCAAAGAAAAGATTTTATTATCATCAATTAATATGTCAGTTTTATAAGTGTAAATGGGAAAAAATTATTACTACCTCTAAATTGATTTGTTAAGAATTATTAGCAATTATTCAGAGTGTAACACCTCCTGTCAGAGAGCTCACAATTTTTTTAAAAATTTCATTTTGGGTTTATCAAAGAAATATCATTATATTGTTCACTCCAAATTTTCTCTTCTGTAACTGTGTCCTTTTCAAGTTTTCATACTTCTTTTCTCTTGCTTTTTCCTTTCTCCACACTCCTATTTCTATTTCCTTCTCTTCGTATTGATCTTAGATTTCTTTACCTTACCTTAATTAAATTTATAACCCAGAATTACCACTTGCCTTCCATTTTTCTTTTTGATTCGTTCAATTCAGAAACATTTATTATCTACCATGTACACAGGCACTGAGAATCTTAAATGAAGAAGAGATAGCCCCTGCTTGATGAAACTACTGAGCTTTTTTTTCCTTCAGCTCCTGAGGACAGATGAGAAAAGTTAAACTAGAATGTTTGTGGATAGAGAAAGAGAACAGAGCTGGCCTATCTTTAGCATTATTAGCAAGGACCCACTGTTCCAGCAATACCTTCAGCAGTTCACTGGTGGCTACAATTCCTTAAAAAGGCAAGTTTATTCATCCCATAACATAGGAATGCCTACATACATAAATACCCCTGAGAGAAATCCAGTTAATTAAGTTCTTCTTATGTGCAATTGCCATGGCACTTTGTGTAATTTATTTTATTATCATTATTATTATTACTACTACATATCACCTACCTCTAATTGTGCTATTTTCCCCCAAACCAGTAGGAAAGTGGGACAGGCCATTTTGAGGCTCTGGGATTCTAATTTGCAGTAATACCTTAGTGCCTCTCACTAGCTTTCTCCTTCTTTGAAGATTATATCTGCTGCCTCTTTTTACCCATATACTTCATGAAGTAGCTAGGTATGTGTTCCATACCACTTACCCAGTGTCCCCACTCTAATCTCTCACAACTCATGGAGAAGAAAGAACATATCTCTTTCTTATTTCCATATGGACTGAAAGAGCCATTGTGTAGAATTTCTTTTGAAATGAATTATTGACATTTTCAATGGCGTCTTCCTTAGTATCTTGCCTTGACATTTCTCCCATTTTTTTCATAGTCATCTCCAGAAATAGAAATAGATATTCTATTCCCTTGCTTTCTGTTGAAGTGCCTCCTCCCCGCCTTAAGTAAATAATGAAATGATTTATATTTGCATTGAGTCTTGACGTATTTTCTGGCATGTAGCAATATACTTGTGAATACTGTCTTAGAGATACAATTCTCACTTATGAAGGATCTTGCATCTTGCCATTGCTAAGTACCTGTTTTAGCCAGTTTTCAAGTAATAAAGACTCGGTTTAACATTTCTATCACTTATTACTTAAGAATCACCACAAATACAGAGAGTTTTCTTTTCCACATTTGGTAAAGAAACACTCCTAACGATAGCTCGTGCTATAGGAAGCATGAGTTGTTCTGGATTAATGGGTTGATAAGGCACAATGTTATTTAAGCAACCAAGACAGACTCAAAATTTTATTCGAGTCTTATTGTTTTTCTTTAAAATGTATGCAACCCTTTGCATTCAACTCCATGGTATATTTATGTTTGTTGTAATACAAGACGATGTTTTGATTACTTAAAGTATTTTCTCTAAGTATTTTTAGGAAAACTGACAGATCAATATGCACTGTTTTTACTCTGCGATTTCATGTAAGTCCAATTTGCCCTCTCTGACGGAAAGCAGGAATAGACAAGAATTTGCTTTTACTCTACCCAAGGAGTACACTGAATTTTCATGGCTAACCTACTTGATTTTATTCCTAGTCGTATACACACCCACTTTCCCCCTCACTGCATAATGAGCTGACTTTTTACCTAACATTATATAAAAGCTTCCTTTATTTTTTCCAATATTTGATTATTTTCCCTAATGGCTATGCATTTTAAACTTCTTTAAATAGCTCCTCTAGATGTTTTTGATTAAGAACTTCGAGATAACAAAAGCTTTAGTCTGTTCCATAATTTACAGTGTGTCTTGCACAGTTGATATATAACAAGATGTTTAATAAATGCATTTGGATGATGACTTTTTAATTCATTTTCCATGGCTTTCTTTATAGGACCTTTTTATTTGAATTAAAGTGAATTATATTTGCACTCCAAGTGGCTGCCTGCTAGAGATATAGTTAACGATAAGCAAAAAGTCTGAAGTAAGAGTAACAGTAATACTTGCTGGTATAAAAGTGGTATAAATTTTCAGAATTAATTTACTTCTGTGCCTGAGTTATTTTAATTTTCATGTGAGACTGATTTTTTGCTAAACGTGTTTGTTAGTGGCTATGCTGGAGCAAGTTATAAGAAACTAGAGGTGCTGATTTGAAATCTGAATAGATCTACAAGTGAAGCCTACTCCTTGAACTTGAGGAAACATCAGAGTTGCTGGTAATGTGTAAATCAACCCAAAGGATAAAGTGCCAGAAATGACTGATCTGTATGTAGTCCATCTCCAACAAAACGACATGAAATGACAAGACTCTCCAGCCCAAGCCTCTAACCTATTACTATTCCTGGAGAGCAGAGTGCATGTTTCACTGAGGCAAGGTGTTGGAAAGCAACCAGTTCTCCCTCTCGTTTACTCTAAAATGCATTGACTAGGCTGTTGAACTTGTTTATATTATTTGCTTCAGTAACTTGCCTTGGCAAATTACTCCCTGTCTTTATTGTTAAATTCAGTGTACTGGTAGTGTTTTAATTTTGGTTTGCAGCCCAGTGTTTAACATTTCCACTAGTGTAAACAATCTTGGATAAGTTGATATTCTCTCTGAGACAGAAGCTTATAAAGTTTCTCTTTTCCTCTATTTGGAAGTCTTTTACCCAATAACTTGCAGGTCTTCATTTTTGCATTTAAAATTATCTTTACTCTATGAGAAACATAATTAATACCTGTGATCTTGTCTGTGCTCTACTGCTGGGCAAGGCAGTTTCCTCCTTACCTCCTTCAAAAGCTTAACTGTGAAGTTAGCTTCTCTTCACTATTCTCTGCACACTAAGCCCTGGAGACTCATGCAGATATTCCTATGTTCCACAACACACCTCATTGATCTTTCCCATTTTATGGCACCAGTTCTTTGTTTTCCCCAGGAATCCCTGATGGCTTGTTGCTGTAATATTCTGGTTACATTCTGAATTACCAACTTAGTCTAAATCTCTAAAGCCTGAACTCTGGATTCTAGTGACCTAGAGGGAGAATTCACCTGCCTGGCCCTGTCTGGAAAGGACCATCCATCTTCTGTAGCTGGCAGTTTGGTAGTCTTTCTATATTTATTTTTAATATAGTTTCTGGGTAATTTGTGTAATTCATGCATCTAGAAATAACCTCACAGGAATATTTTGCATGTATTTGTAAAAATCAAATATTTTTACATGGCAGTGTATCCTCTGGAAAAGTATGGCCTTCCAAAGAAAATCTTACATTATAATGTCTTGTATTGTCCCAACTGCTTAAGCTTGGAGTCAGTATTTTATATAGCACCAAATGATCAACCTCTTTTACTTGAATATTTTTCTGAAGTGTCAATTACTGTTTACAGCTTGAATTCTAGCTCAATTCCTATCTAGGGTTTCTGGCCTTCTCTCTCTACCTGAATAGCTGCTATGTAATCACATCCTCTACACCAAAAGTATTTTTTTAGACAGGGAGGAAGGACTTCCACGTTCATTTTTTAATTGGATAATTCACATATTAGACATTATGCAAGTTTATAGAGGAAAGATCCTTTTGCTTTATTCTTTACCAGATCATTTTTCATATAGCCTCTAGAATTCTGTCTCTCAGTGACTCCTGAACAGCACAGAGGCTGTCCCATAGGACACATACCGTCCTAAGGCCTCTCTCTTCTGTCTTCAGCTACTTCAAAATTTCTTAAAACTGCAGCAAACCACTAGCCATGTATGTACCTATGCAACAATCCTGCATGATCTGCACATGTACCCCAGAATCTAAAGTACAATAAAAACAATTAAATGAGAAAACTGGATGTAAAATGCTTCAACATAGTACTATGTCTTTCATTTCTGGTCAATAAATAGTTATTACATTAAAAAAAAAAAACTAGAAGTGTCTCTACCACATAATCAGTGGTGCCTGCCTTCAAATTTTCTGCTCATTATAGCATAGATTCTTCTCTCTCCACTTTAGAGAACTAAGGGACAGCCAACCCAGGTGACATACACCATGGAATACAAAGGTGAATTAGATCATCTCTGCCTATAGAGAACACAAATCTAAACACAATAATGCAATATCTCCTAAACTGTCATGTGGCCACTGTAGACCTCACACCCATGATAAGCTCATTCTACTTTTAGAACCTGGTGTCATGATCTAAGCAGTTGTTTCCATCTCTCCTGTCATAGACTTAATGCAGGCACAAGCCTTGATCACCCCAATTTAGAGCAAGTGCTCATATTTGCTAAGGTAATGGGGTGTACAGTCAATAATTTCCTTCTACAGAGTTTATAGTTTTCTAATTATTTTTATCATGTTCTAAAAATAAGATTACATAGGTCTAGAGCAAAATTGCCTTCTTATTAATGAGGAAACTAATCTTAGCCAGGTCTAGAAATTGAAACTCTGTTCACCACAGTGTTGTCCATGCTGTTAGTAACGAAATGTACTGTCACAACTTTTGAGGAGTGATTAGAATTTTCAAAGATGGTTTTTCAAATTGCCCATTGCCTTCCACAACTTTTAATACTTCATCCTAACCTTACTAGCACATCCTAACATTCCTAGCATTCCCTTCTCTGGGAAACTAGTTTGCCTAATGCAGAATATCACTGATGGGATTGTTCTGCGCTAGTAAATGGCATGGAGAAAGTCAAAAGTTTTAGAACCAGGCCTTTGAGAATTAGATGAAGCTTATGAAAGAAAAATGCCCATACACATTTTTTTTTGCATATTATTCCCTAGTGCTTAGGAATCTCTTAAAACTCACTGTTTAGTGCATATCCTGTCAGCCTTTGGTGAAGATGTATGTGTTTATGTGTGTGCGTATGGAGGTAAGCATATATTTACATAAACATAAACAAAAGGGATCTAATAATTCATAATATAATATAAACTACTTTTTTCAGTTATCAATATTTTGTGAATACCTTCACTAAATTATCAAAATAACTTATGACCTCATAATTTTAATAGCTGCATAATATTGTACTGTATGGATGTATCAAATTATATGATAAATTCCTTATTACTGAATAGTAAGGTTTTTATATTTCCCCACTATTAATAGTGATCTGTAAAGTTAAATCTTTAAATCCATGTATGATTATGATTGTTCTCTCTGTATAGATTCCTAGAAATTAATTTTAAGACTTTTGATAAGAAATGACAAATCAATGGAAATTTATCTTGCGTATTTTAATTGCAAGTTATCACATTATTCTCTCTTAGTGATATAATTTGTACATTAGAATAGACATGATTATGTAAGAATATTCACAGCTCACAAAATCTCTGATGTCAAGTCTTTATGAAGTAGCACATCCAAACTTTTTCTAAATTTACTGAGAATCTGTGGTTTAGTAAATAGCAGTAGACTCTCAAACTCCTTTGAAACAGATCAACCAACCAGTTGGCTCTTATTATCAGTTGAAATATGTCATGTGGTTGTGTCCTCTTCTGAGCAGGCTGAGGGTGACACTTAGCTGGCTTTCTGGGATGGCAGATATATCTATTGACTCACACTTAATTTGAGGCCTTGGGATTGTCTTCTACTTTACTAGACCAGGTTGCCTCTTCTATCTTCCTTAACTATGCCAGACATCTATCTGGACTGCAGAGCTATAGGTGCCCATGTCTCTCAGATCTCCCTGTATTTTTATATTGTTATTCTTTTATTAATAACATTTTTATCTAATTGGTTTACTTAATTAATAAAAGAAAATGTAACACATAATGTAAGTTAAAATACATTTAGCTAGTAAAGACAGAAATATAAAATTTAATCAAATATATTTACCTACAATCTTATGAACATTTAAATGAGATATATATCTATATATCTATAGATATAGGTATTTTTGTTTTTAGAAATAGGGTTTCACCATGTTGGCCAGGGTGGTCTTGAACTCCTGACCTCAGGCAATCCGCCCGCCTTGGCCTCCCAAATTGCTGGGATTACAGGCATAAGCCACCTCGCCTGGCCACTAAATGATATTATTAATAAGATTTTGAAACTGGATATGTATTTATTACCACATGTCCAATATCATTTAGTTGTAGCTTTTAAAGGTCAAATACATTGTTTTCTACCTATTTTTAAAAATTTGGCATGGGAGGTGAGGAAGAAGACATCTCAATCATCAAACTAAATTATTTTCTTTCTATTCAAGATTATGTTAATGCTCTTCTAATAAATATAGAAGGTCGTTGTAATACTAGGATTCAGCTTATTTTTACATATTTAATTTTCATGGGTACGTATTAATACACCTAATAGTAGGTGTATACATTTATGGAGTCCATGAGGTGTCTTGATACAGGCATATAATGCGTAATAATCACATCACGTCAAATGGGGTATCCATCTCCTCAAAGGATTTAGCTTATTTTGAATTTGCAATAAAATCAATGATTTCCAGTCTTTCAATAAATACAACTGAGCTTGTACTATATGCAAAGCATTTCTCTAGGGCCTTGAATACATCAATAAACAAAAGAGATCAAAATATTTGCCCTCCAGTATCTTAACTTTCTAGTGAAGAGAGATAGACAAGGTTAATGAAATATTATATTATGTTTGTATATTATATATATACATATATACACACACAATGTGTTGATATAATATATATCCTATATATATAAAATATACAGAATATCATATAGTATGTTAGAAAGTGATATGAAATAAAATAAAACTGGAATTCAGTAAGTGGAATCTGAGGTACAGAGTACAGGGGCAGAGTGGCTGGACAGGTTAGGCTTTACTATGAGGAGAAAAGAATTGAAAGAAATTGAGGAGGTAGCCAAGGGGTCATCTGGAGAAACAGTGCTCCAAGAAAAGAGAACTAGAGCAACGACTGTCAGGCAGGAGCAAGCCCCTTCTTCACAGCATGGCAATGAGGCCATAGGCAGCTGGAATTGGTAATTCAGGAGAGTGCTGTAGGGGATAAAGTCGGGGACCTAGTTCGTGGTTCTTTTGGCTAATGAAAGACTAATTGCAAGTTATCATAGTATTACTCTGAATAAAAGGGAGCGCCATTGGAGGGTGTTTTTTTTTTGTTGTTGTTGTTGTTGCTTTGTTTGTAGAAAGTGATTTATTTAGAGAGAGAGAGAAACAGGAGAAGGAGAGAGAAAGAAACAGCTAACTCTCACACTGAGTGGAAGAATCCAGAAAGATGGGATCCAGGAGAGGAAAGCAGCTTCCACACTGAGTGGAAGGGAATAGAGAGAGATCGAGTTTAGGAGGGGAAGACAGGCTTCCACGAAGGGAGTGTTCGTGGAAGGGGACCCAAACATGGAGTCCCGCCATTGGAAGGTTTTGAGAACAGGGTGACATGATCTGACTTAGATATTTAAAATGATCTACTGGCAACTGTGTTACAAATTGATTGTAAAAGAGAAAAAAATGTAGGAGACCTTCTTAGGAGGCTTGGACCAGAGTGAGAGTGTAGAGGAGAAGGAAGTGGTTTGATTCTGAATATATTTTGAAGGTAGATCCAACAGGATTTGTTGATAGCTTCTGAGGTGGTAGAAAAGGGTGGAAAATTAGAAGTTCACATGAGAACATAATAAGTTTAAAAAATCCATTGTAGACTCAGGTGGAGATATCAAGAAGGTAGTTGTCTTGGGACATGCAGTTCAGGAGAATAGTCTGGAGAGAATATATAAGCTTGAGAGTAATCAGCATGAAAATGACATCTAAACCCACGAGAGAGCATAAGATCACAAAGAAAGTAAATGTAAATAGAGAAAATCACCAAGAATTGAGACTTAACTCTCTACAATTTAACGAAGAGGTCAGGGAGAAAAGGAGAACCAGCAAAAGAGAAAGAGAAGGATCAATCAGTGAAGTAGGAGGAAACCCCAAAGAAGGGGTGGTATGGGCTACAAGTAAAGAGTGTGCATCAATTAAAGTGATTGGTTGTGTCAGGTGTTTCTGATGGATAATAAAAGGGGAACTGAAAATTAACTGTTGCATTCGGCATCATGGAGACCACTGGTGGTGGTGACGAGCATAGTTTCAGTGACCTGGTGGGAGTAAAGGCTAATTTATATGGTTTTATGAGAGAACAGGTGGAGAAGATTTAGTGTGTGTATAAACAATTAATCCCAGGAATTTTGCTGCAAAGGAGAGCAAAGAGGGAGTAACTACAGGAGAAATGATGTGAGAAAGTTGTAATATTTTAAATGGGAAAAATAACAGCATGCTTAGGTTGAGAATCATCCAGTGGAGAGTGAAAAATTAATGATGCGGGAAAAGAAAAGAATTGCTGGTCCAGTGTCCCTAAGGATGAGATTTAGCACATAGAGGCAAGGAGCATATTAAATAAATTTGTAAAATACATTGACCTTGACAGGGTCATTATGAGCCCTTCAAAAAGTCCAAAATTCTAATGGAGATGGAAAATATGTGGAGAGGTATCTGGGTTATTGTCACTTCTTTCAAGGTTATGAATTCTTAACAGGGGCCACGGGGATGTGGACAGTATCTCTCTTATTTACTCTGTGTGCCTGGTGCCTAGGACAGGTCCTGGCCCATTAAATAGATATTTAATAAATATTTGCTAACTGATTAGGTAATGAGAATATTTTATTTTCTTCCCTTTTATTTTATCTGTGTTTCTTAAATTTAGAAAAATTAACATGTATTACTTTTTTTTTTTTTTTGAGATGGAGTCTTGCTCTGTCACCCAGGCTGGAGTGTAGTGATGGGATCTCAGCTCACTGCAATCATTGCCTCCTGGGTTCAAGTGATTCTCCTACCTCAGCCTTCCAAGTACCTGGGAATACAGGCACCTACCACCAGCCCGGCTAATTTTTTGTATTTTTAGTAGAGACAGGGTTTCACCATGTTCGCCAAGATGGTCTCTGTCTTCTGACCCTGTGATCTGCCTGCGTCGGCCTCTCAAAATGCTGGGATTACAGGCGTGAGCCACCTCGCCCGGCCACATGTATTACTTTTTAAATTAAAGAATAAACATTGCTGAACTTAAAGAGATAAATTCATTCAGGAAGATACAATTAGTGATTTCAAGTGAAATGCAATATTTGAACAATAATTTACCTCAGGCAATTTGCTAGAAACTCTATAATGCAGAACCAATATAAAAATTGATACTAGATGCCTATTGTTATTATTTGTTTGCAGAACATAAAGTTAATTATGTGTTACCAGCCCCACTTTCCTTAGATGAGGAAACCAAGGCTCAGAGATGTTAAGTACCTTGGCTGAAATCATAACATGAAATGGAAGATGGGACTGCAGCTAGGTCTGTCTAACTCCATGCTCAATAACCTACTGCACATATCTCCATCTTCTGTAACACTGGTACCCTGCATACAAATGCTACCTAAAAGCTCAATGCAGTGTTTTCTCTGAGTCAGATTCATGTTAAACAATTTCTTCACCACGCAAATTCAGAACTATTTTCTGGGGGTTTTATTTTGACTTAAAGAGTGTTTTTAATTAGTAGTCTTTTAAGAAATATAGAGTGCATTTGAATGAGTTCAGAGAATTTTACTCAAACGATGCAATGTATAACCAGGTTTCCTAAATAATAGGTACTTACCTTTATTACCTGGAAGAAAGGAGGGATTTAAAATCTGAAAACCTATCTATAGTTTAGGGTCCTGGTAAATATTACAAAGCAGAAAGTGGATTACATATGCTTTTTTTTCCAAAGATAGATTTACAACTGACTTAGAGAGAAGTACAGAGTTTAAGTCAATTTCAGTCATGTTCTGATTTTCTTAAATTGAAGTGTTTTAGGAAGCATTGTAAAAGTATCGTAAAAATATTTTCAAATGATATTAAATATATTAAGCAAAAAGTGAGTTTTCTTTATATCCTTCTCCAATTTACTTCCTTCTTAATTGATAACCACTGTCAATGTTTCTTATGCCTTTCTTTCTTTTTCTGTGGACAGTTAAAAATGCTCTCAGTATTCTTTCTGCTTTGAAACATACTGATGAACCTCATCCATTTTTATATCAGTAGACCATCCCATGTTATGGATGTCACTACTCATTTAACTATTTCCATAAGGAAGGACACGTGAAATTCTTTTCAAATTTTCAGTACCACATAATGCTACAATAAGCCCCATGTAATTCTGGAGAACATGTTTCTGGACATGGAATTATCAGTCAAAAGGTTTGTGCTTTGAAAAACTTTCACAGACAATGCCAAATTACTGAATAAAAATGCTGTATCACCAATGATGTAGACAAGAGCCTACTTTCCAGTCCCCTGCCAACACTGAATATTGTCAGTGTTAATATCTGCCAATCTGGTGTGTGTTTGTTTTATTGCTATCTCTGGGTTTCAATTTGTGTTTCCTTGATTATTAGAGAGATTGAACATCTTTTCATACTATATTGGCAGTTCAAATTTCTTTTTTTTATTAAATACCTGCACAGATTTCAAAATGTGCCCAATTTCTCAATGATTTCTTCTTTTAGGTTTTACTGAAATATTCCAGAGAGTACTCTGATTCTACCTAGGACATAAGAGTATATTTGTAGTTTGTAATTTTCAAACTGGAAAGTATGTCTTTATGCAGGATATTTTTTCTTGACTACAAAAGAAACCATACTAATGGTAAGAAAAAGGATTCAGATGTGCAGAAAGTTATAAAGAAAAACTAGTAAGAATACAATAAAGAAAAATCTAAAAACCACTTTTAATAATGACCTCAAGTTACCTACTGTTAGGTTTGGGTACTTACACACCTATGCTTTACATGGATTTTTAGTATATCATTTTACAAAGGTGACACACATGATATGTGTTGTTTTCAAATCTAAAATATTATTTTAAATTTTAATTCATTTTGCTTGTATTGTGAAAATAATGCATGCTCCTAACAAAGCATGCAAATACTAAAATGTGTGATGCAAAATGTAAAAGTCTCTCCTTCCACTATGAAAACTAATTTGTGGTGTGCTAAATTCCTTCCTCAAAAACTGTCTGCCGTTTTGGCATCCAGAACCATCCAGAAGGACTACTTAAGAGAGTGAAGTGGAAGTTCTCTCAAAATACTTGCTGGGAATAATTAATCAGAATTTTGCTTCTCCTGAAAAACCATGTTAATACACAGGATTGAGGGGTCTTAACATGATTGGATTCCCATTTCTGCCACTTACTAATAGTAGGATCTTTATTATTTCACCCCTTCTCAGCCTCCTCAATTGTAAAATGAGATTAGTAACACATACCTCTCCAAGATACTCTGAGGATTAGATGGCAATACCACTACCTGACACATGGGAAAGTATCCAATAAATATGATTTGAATTGTCCAAACTACTCCATAGAACCATATTTACCTTGTAGCTAGATTTACACAGGAAATGATATTGTATTGATCTTATTTATTTATATCCAATAGTCTGTGTCTTATCACAATGATGGCAAACAAGATTTCTTTTTAAGTGTTGTAACATAAAATAAATACTTCGCTAGGTCATAACATTCTTTTTTTCAAGCAAAAGGATTCTAAATTGTATGGAAATCATTATGTCCTAAAAATCAAGAGAAACATAACCCTAAATAAACAAGTACATAAAATCTACCAGGAACCAGTCTGTTCTTTTTAAGTGACATATTTAATCCTGGGTATCTCACTATTTCTGTAATGATCTGTTGTGGACAAGAAAGACTTTAAATAGTAGATTTAGCCAGAATTGTGTCAAAATTAATATGATCCATATTCATGGCATTTTCAGAACTACTCCTTTAGGAACTTCTAGTCTGGATGAAAAGAATTAACAATTAAAAATATCTTCCAACTGCTTACCTTCCTTTTAACTTCTTTTTTTAAAATTGTTTTTCTGAGGTAATGTCCTTTTCTTTCTTTCTTTTTTTTTAAGTAGTAAAGGCTATTATGGCTTACTTGAGGCAATCTGATTTTGAATTCTTGAATGCTTTAAACCTGGCTACCTAATCTACTCTTAGCTATATTGAGATTACCTCAAAATGCTGTGAAGGAGTAATTTTGAGGTGGTGATTCATATTGTGAAGACAATTTTATTTATAATCTGTTCTAATAGAGACTGCCTTGTTAGGGAATCTATACCTCAGAACCCTGTGAAATCTGGTAAGGGCCAGAAGTAGATGTCATGTTTTCTAGTATGAAAATATAAATGCTTTTCCAAGATTCACAACTAAAATCTAGACAGTTTGTTGGGAGAGTTGAAAGGCAGGGTAATAAATGTAAATTCAAGTTTGAGACCAATTTGAAAGTCTATACCTGTAGTCAGTTAACACGAGTTAATCGCAACTGGTTACTAAATTAGGCAGACATAGAACTTGGTTTCTCCAGCATAGAAAACACAGGGATTCTGTCCATTTTTTGACTCTTTTATACCTCTAAATAACTTACCCAACCCTATTTAAGCCTAAATGTGGCAGCTCTCAATTACATAGAGCATTATTGTTCTCGATGAACTGTTGCATTTTTACCTATGTCATTTAAATCTTCACAAAATCACTGAAAGACACATCTCTTCACTGGCTCTCAAATTGGAAAGAATTGAAGGGGTAGGAAATATGACACAATGTGGCATGACAAGGAGATAGAGACCATATTTTTTCTACCCATTAAAACCCCCGACAAGGCCACAGAGGCCCTGGAGTAAAATGAAGATTCATTGTATGGCAGCCTACAGGAGCTTTCAGTCTTGTGTAGTCCATATGGTGCAGACAATGTGTCTTTTCACATTTGTATTGATGTCTAGAGATAATCATCAAAACGACCTTGAGAATGTGGAGATGAAAAAAAGATAACAGCTCAGTCCTTGGTTTTTCTATAGTCTGTCGTACCTCGATTAGGAATCATAATATTTTAGAGTGGGAAGCATTTTTTTTAATCTTTAGCAATTAAAATATCATTATACATGTAGGACCTTGAATATTCTAAGGTCTGGCTAAATATCCCTAGCCTTAGCAAGGAATTTCAGATGTAGCGAAATGTTAAACATTCCTCTCAGAACCCTGCTGATCATTGTTAATGATTTGAGGACAAAAACAAGGACATTAATAAAAAATCCATCACATTTGTAATGGCAATGGCAATGCATGAACAAAAAGATTTTAAAAAGTAAAGAGAAACATATGGGTGTCAAATGAAAAGAGGCAAAATATTATTTTGATATTGTAGAATATTATTATAAATAAGACCCTATTTTAGAGAGTATTTCAATATAGCAGTGAGCCTGTGGATAAATTATAATGTGATCCTGTGGGACAAAGAAAAATCAAGGGGAACAGAGTGGACAATTTATTTTGAATAGAGTGGGAATGATATTAACAGCTCAATTAAGTGCCAACAGTTTAGAATTAGCTAAGAGTCATTGTCTTCCTGGGACAAATAAATTCTAGCTGTTCTAACTTGCTTTATGCTTCACATAAACGTGAACTAAAATATGCTTACATTGTTCCTGTTGACAACAGAGCAAACCAAAAAAGGCTTCATTTGCTGAGTAGAAATAAAGATTAATTCATTCTTGTTTTCCAGAACACAGTAAAGGCACACTTTTTTTCAGTTTCTATATTTAGAGCAATGTAGGTATATTTTCACTGGACAAATACGGTGCAATCCACCCTGAGTCTTGCCCATTCCTTGTTGTCCTACTTTATCCCTCTGTCACTTGCACATGCTCACTGGCTAGTCCTAGGGAGGCTACCATCCTTCCTCAGGCAAGGAATGCTTTCGGAGCCACTTGTTCTGTGCAAGAACAGCCATTTGGGAAGATGATGGATGTAAGCTTTTTCTCAAACACGGTTTCTCTGCATTTTTAGTTTTACCACATAACTTGCCCTTCTCTACCTCACCTCCCAAAGAAGACTTAACGTTTATTCACTTCTGAAATCAGCCTCTCAGAACTACTTTCTCTTACCTTTTTCTATCGTCTGCCTCCAGAATTAAACAGCTTTTATGGCCCCTTCTTATGCTATCATTCTTTGATTCCAGATTTTCCCAAGCTTTAGATTTAATTCCAAGGTTGTTCCCACATGGAGTCTTGAAGTTCCTCTTTCACACCTGCTAATTCACACTAATACCCCCAGTCATTTCATCTCTACTCAGAGCCCTAGGCTGGTGTATTCTTATGTATCCTCCCTACCCCAATATGAGCTCTATAAAACCATGTTGAAACAGACATTGGAAAAGTTCCCACCAGGAGAAAATAAAGTTTCCTTCACACCTTATTTCTATGATGCCTTATTTATTTTCCCCAAAATCTTTTAGTCTCTCTCAATACCCAAGTGAATAGAGGGAACTCCTGCTGCCCTCTGTCTGCCACTGATCTTTCTCTGTCATCCCTTGCTGCTAAATCACGAGTGGAGATGGAGAAATTTTAAAATAAAAACTCTCACATGTATCTTATATGTATCCAGTAACAGCAGTAGTCAGTTTCATAAAGCCCCTGCAGATCTTGCTAATAGCTATTCCTGTCTAATTCTAGCTGTTCACTGCTAAAATAGAAAGCTGAGAGAACAAAGTTGTATTCTCAGAGGAATTTAAAACTGTAGCACTTTATAACAAGTAAAAATAAATTATGTTCAATAAAGTGCTGATTTGCAAACTGTATGGCTATACCATGAAACATTGGGTTACCACTGTTTCTTGTAGCAAAAAAGAATATAGGAATTATTATATAAAAAAAAAAATCTCAGAACTCCATACATGTTTAGGCTGTGATGTGAACCTGTTTTCAAGTGAGCCAGATATATAGAAGTAGGGCTTCAGAGAGCATTTTAAGAGTTGCAAAAGAAATGCAGAAATTCAATAATATGAAAAGTGTGAAAAAACATTCATATTTATTTTCGTTAAGGAATCTAACCTATTAATTATTATGGCACAATGATAAATCATCAAGACAGCCTACATTTCTGGCTTAAGAAAACTTTATGAAAAACATTATCATCACAGCATGGGGAACCCAGGCTGCTGAGCAGCCCAGTGTTCTGACCCAAAATTTTGAATCACTTTTCCATCTCTACATCTTTCATTTATCAGCATGTTGGTCAGTGTGGCTCAAGTGGAAATTTAATTAAAAGAGAAGAAAGCTATTAGTTTTTCTGGAAACATCTAAATAATGATCTTATGGAATTCTCAATTAATGTAAGTGTGTAATATATTAAAATAGCCTCAAGACAGGACTTCACTTCCTGGTGCTCTTAAGCCACCCACTTGAGACCCTGTAGCTATCTCTTTCAGTAATCTGAATAGAAAACCAACTATGCATTCCAACACAAAGCTCATCCTCAGTCAATCAGTATAAGGTGAGATATACTTTGGTTTTTGCAACACTAGTTAGTTGATTGTCAACTGTGAAAACAATAGATAATAAAAATTAAAATTTATTGAGTTCAGCATGAACCAAGTATTTGATCGTCACTTTATATTTATATCTCCTTTAACCTTCACTAACCTAAAAGGGACAAACTATCATTATCTTCTTAAACAGTCATCCTCAGACCCTCTAATACCCTCTTTCCCTGAAAATGTTAGTTCTTCTCTGTTTTTCTCTTTCTAATATCATACCTTCATAATTCTTTTTTTCTTTCATTTTTTGTTTTTATTTTTTTGAGACAAAGTCTCACTCTGCTGTCCAGGCTGGAGTGTGCAATCTTGGCTCACTGCAACCTTTACCTCCTGGGTTCTAGCGATCCTCTTGCCTCAGCCTCCTGAGTAGCTGACACTACAGTGTGTGCCACCATGTCCAGGCTAAGTTTTGATTTTTAATAGAGACAGGTTTTCGCCATGTTGGCCAGGCTGTTCTTGAACTCCTGACCTCAAGTGATCTGCCTGCCTCAGCCTTCCACCATGCTGGGATTACAGGTATGAACCACTGCACCTGGCCATACCTTCATAATTCTTTGTAATATCCATGTTCATGTAGATGATTCTTCCAGTAGTAGTTTTGTGATTATGTTCTCCAACACTGTTATGTTTCATTTCTTTCTATGTATGTACCATGCACATTTTTATGACCAGTAACTGTAGTCTTTTCATTATCTCAGTCTCAAGCAGCATATTGTTTAGCCCCTACCTCCTATCTTTCTAGCTCTCTTCTTCCATCAATCAGAATCCTATAGCTCTTCGACCTCACTGGGACCTACACTGCATTGATCCCACCACCTTTCCAAGTCCATCCTCCTTTCTAACATAACCTAAATTCCATGGGCCATCATTGCAATCACTTCCTTAAGTTTACTTTCAATTCCCTTTGCCCATATCTCTTGTTTTATAATATATGCCTGGTATGACCCCATATTCTATACCTATTTTCATACAGCCAAACATGGCTGGAGAAAGTGTACATCTGTGCTAAGGTATTTCCATTTAAATTCACAACCACTAATTTCAACTGAATGTAGGTGGTTGCCACTAATTCTTATTTCCCAGATCCACTCATTTCCTCCCTATTCAGATTTCTTTCTTTTCTTACCACAAATCCTCAGTTTCTCTCCACCCTCATCTTTATGATCAGCTTATGATCTTATTTCCCATTTCACTGATAAAGTATAAGCAGAACAGAACTTTCATATGCTTTCCCACAAAATTTCTACCTTCCATTTGTCATTATGGATGTTTATGTTTCTATCCAAAGCCAGCTACTCATCTGGTGCAGTAGGTCTCATTTCTTTTTACCTACCCAAAGACGCTGCTCCCAGCAGATACCTCGCTGTCCTACATCAATATCTCCTACTATATCATTTCTAAGAGCATATAAATATCCTGGCTTTTTTTTTTAATTTAAAAATGAAAAGTCTCTTTTCCTCCACATCACCTTCCATCTACTGCCCTATTTCTTCCCCATCTACTTAGCAAAACTCCTTGAAAGAGCTGTTTATCCTCTGATCAGGCATTGGCTTTACCACATCGTCAAAACTGTTTGTGAAGATCACAGTGTCTTTTGCGTTTCTAATTCTAACGGTAAATTTTCAGCCTTCCGCTTACTTGAACCATCAGTAGCTGTAGAGAGTTGATCGCTCCCTCATGTATGCTATGCAATCCCCCGTACTCCTCATTTTGTAAGACTGTCTTTGCTGCCAGGAAACCACATACATTCTTGTTTTTTCTCCTATCAAATTTTCTGCCTCTTAGTTTCCTGTGCTGGTTCTTCCTCATTTCCTCAATTACTAAACATTGGAGCACAAAAGACTTAGTACTTATACTTCCTCTTTTTTTCTACCTAGGCTTTAAATATTATCTGTTTACTGGAAAACTTTCATCTTTAGCTTGAAATTCTTCCACAAACTTCAACTTTTGTATAGATAGAGAGATAGATAGAACTACCTATTTGAAGTCTCCGCTTGAATACGTAATAGACATCTCAAGTTAATTTGAACTAACCTGAATTCTCGTTCTTACCCATCACTCTGAAAACCTTTGCAGACTTTCCCAGAACCAACTGCTAACATCATTATTGTAATCGTACAGGTTAGGATCCTTGGACTCAAGATTGTGTACTCCTTTTTTCCTCACCCACCATGTAGAAAATTCTTTTGGCTTTACTCCAAAAGATATTCAGAATAAATCATTTTTTACTACCGTGTGATCCACGCCACCATCGTTTATTATCTGGAAGTTTGGAATAGCCTCCTAATGAGGCCCCTGATTCCACCTTGCTGTCCTTTCAAGCAGCCAGAGTCATTTTTAAACCTCGTGCAGATCATTTATTCCTCTGCTCAGGACCCTCCACTGACTCTTTATTTCATTCAGAGTAAAAGTCAAAGTTCTTACAATAGGCTGCAAATTATAACACTGTCTGCTGCTCTTCTCACTTCCCCCCGATCATATTACCTACATCTGACTTCAGCTCCTCACTCCCTCACTTGCTCACTCATCTGCAACACTCTGGCATCCTTGTTGTTGAACATCTCAGATCCTTTGCATTTGCTATTTCTTCTTTCTGGAATTCTCTTTACCCCAGATATTCTCTCAGCTTACCTCCTCACCTCTTTCAGGTCTTTGTTCAAATATTGCTTCTCAGTGCACCCTTCCCTAATCAGAAGGAATTTGCTTACCACCTCCTGCAACACAAGACTACTTCCTACCCCAATACACTTACCACTACCTAATATACTGTATATTTTAGTTTCTTTTTGCCTACTTATTTGCTTTGTCCCTTTTTTCTTCCACCAGAATGAAAGCTCCTTGAGGGTAAGACTTTTTGTGTGTGCCTAGAATAATACCTGTAATATAGATAGCGTATGCTCAATAGATATTTTTTCATGAATGAACTGAGTTTTCATTTTACAAATGAGGAAACTGGCTTCAAAAGTACAAAGCCTAAAACCATACAGCAAGTAAGCTGTGCCACTGAGAATGGAATGAGGGCAATATGACTCCTGTGGCATTTTTTCTCACCCTTTTCCCCTAGATACCTCTAAATGGTTTGCCAAGTCATTCAGCCTCTTCATTTAGGCCTGTTTACCAGATACTGGACTAGGAGCTGGGGAGTCGATGACTAACCTACCATATTTTGCTTACCTATTGATGGTGAAACTGAGACGGTTACATAGGTGAGAAGGACCACTTTCAATACAATTGGGCAAATAAAATGGAAACAATGACAAAAGGCTCTTATCCCAGTTTTATAAATTCAGAGGCTGACTCTTAATATGTGAGTAGGCATTAGTCAGATGAAGAAAAGAGGAGCTATTTTAGGTAATAGGAATAGCATGTGCAATGTCATGGATGCATACAGTTGCATTTTATGTCCAGTTTCTATTATTGGGTAATAAAAAGTGACATAGGATATGATCAAAGATAAGAGTGAGACAGAAAGTGGAGTCTAGATGGTGGAGGGGCTTGGTGCCATGCCTATTACCTTGATAGTGTGTCCCTCAGGAGTTTAGCAGGGGAGTTTCTTGGTTTACATTTGTGTTTTAGATTGCCTACCTGGTAGTGCTGTGAAAAGCACTACCTGTGGTCTTTTCACAGCAGTGAAAAGACCAGTGACTAGACTGGTGCCATGGTCCCTCTAGGGGAAGACAGCAGTAGCAAGGATGCTGCTGAAGGTGCAGAACTGAGAAACATTTGGAGGGAAAGTCAGCGATCATTAGTAACTAAGTAAGTCAAATTAGGGGTAGGGAATGAAAGCATTGAGGGTGATTCCAGGTTTCTTGGATTCAGCAACTGGGATAGTGCTATTGGACTAAGAAATGGGATGCAAGAGGAGAGGCATGTTTGATGGCAAGGACTATAGGTTCACTGTTTGATACACTGACTTTGAGATTCCTGAGGCAAATCCAAGTGGTGAAACAAGTTTGAAGGTCTAAACAGTTATCAAGGTTAGAGATGTAGATATGGAGGTCATCTACAAAAAAATAAAACTCAAACCCTGAGAATGAATTAGATAGCCAAGGTAAGCAGAAAGGGAGCAGAAAGCAGTGGGTCAAGAACTCTGAGGACCTCCAAGTGGGAATAGTTACAGGAGACAGGGTTGGATGATGAGGGACCTACCATGGCAACCAAGAATCAAAAGTCAGAGAGGTGGAAGGAAACTAGGAGAATTTAATGTGAGTGACAAAAATAGAACATTTCCAAAGGTCTGAGAAAAATAAGAAAGAGAAAATCTGTACTGAAAAGGTCAGTTTTAAAAACTGGTGGGAGCAGATTCATTGTATCTAAATGAGAGATGAGAAATTAGAATAATTCTCAAAAATATTGGACATAAAATAAGAGTGGGGGGACAATATCAATATAGCAACGCACGAAGAGCTTCTCTTGTTTTGACTTTTGAATAAAATGAGAGGAAGTGATCTGAACTGATAGCCTGAACACACTGAAATTACCCGATAGTTGTTTGCGGCTGGTACCAGCTCGAATTGACTAACTTATCTATTTGGATTGGATAGAAACCAGAGTCATGGCTAGAAACCAGAGTCATTGCTAAATATTTTTAATATTCTCCTCAGTGTGATTTTAGACTGAGGGCAAGTAGAAAAGGAAGCGTGGCAAAAGTGGCAATCTTGTATAGCAAGGGTCAGCAAACTATGGCCTGTGATACAAATTTGGCCCACTATCTGTTTGCATATGGCCTTCAAAGAGTGGTTCTACATTTTTAAATGATTGAAAAAAAGAAAGAAAAGAACACTTCATGACACATGAAAATTTTATTAAATTCAAATTTTAATGTCTACACATAAAGTTTTATTGGAACACAGACACATTTGTTTACAGACTTTATATATTTATATATTATCTACAGCTGCTTACACATTAAAACAACAGAGTTGAGTAGCTGTGATGGCAAGCATATGTTTTGCAAAAGCCTAAAATATTTACTGCATGGCTTATTACAGAATAAACTTGTTGACCCCTGATTTATAGGATCATATCTGAGAAGAAAGAGGGAGAGGGAGTTAGAGAGGGGGAGAAAATGGGATCAAAGGCACATATGGAAAGATTGGCCTTAAAAGCAATCAAGGGATACTTCATCTTGTAAAACTGGGGGAAAGGGTGATAGGGCTGTGCAAATATAGACCAGTTTGTTGGTGCTGAAGGAGAAAGAGGAGGGAGCTCCCCCCATAACCATATACACCCCACACTCTAAGTTAAATGTGTGGGCTGCCATTGATCATGATATTCTAGAGGACAAAAACTGTGTCGTATTCATCTCTGTCTCCCCCACAGCTTTCAGCACAGCGCCTTCCTTTCAGCCATTCTCACTAAATATTTAATTGAATCCCAGGTGAAACTCTATTATAAGCACATTCCTAGAAACCTCTGCCCTTGGGGCTTGCATTTAATTCCCTTACTACGTAGCCTGCATTTATTAAAGTTTGATGTTATGTTTACAGGTGTGAAGAAAATGGAATCTGGTTTCTTAGTTAATTTTCACTTTGCTAAATGGAGTCAATATTGTTAGAGAGAGTTAACATTCTTATTAATATTGGCCATTTTTCCCTTTATTCAATCTGAATGGTTCCATAAGTTACTAAGGGAATTTTGAGAATAAATACTATACAAAGATAAGGTATTCATGCAGATTTTTAAAAAAGCCACTAGCAATGTGAAAAGAAAATCCGGACCACAGGGAGAGTTGAAAAATTAAGGGAGAAAAAACTATTGTAGAGTAGAGAATATGGCAACACTTGGTTATTTTATTTGGCCAGCATGGTGGATTTTCAGAGTCTGAATATTGTCCTTGAATATACACTACTCATTCACTGCCATTGTCACAGTTGCTCATGTCTTATACCTGCTCATACAAATGGATTGCCAGCCTGGACCTGAAAAGAATTGAAATGTATAATTGCTAATGAAGGGTTATCTGAAAGCACAAGAGCAGTCCGCATGACCAGCTTGAGGTTTACCTTTTATCGTGGCATGTATATTTTCAAAGAAGTTACTGAGCAATTTTCTCTGCCTCTAGGGAGGACCATATCTGTATCATTTAAATTGCTATTTCCATTTTTAAAACATTTGTAGAAAAGAAATCCATCATTCCACCATTAAACAACGGGAAAATAGCCAGGAAAGATAACAAAAGAGTTGGCCGGGTGCGGTAGCTCACACCTATAACCCAGCACTCTGGGAGACCAAGGTAGGCAGATCACAAGGTCAAGAGATTGAGACCATCCTGGCCAACATGGTTAAACCCCATCTCTACTAAAAAAAGAAAAATAAGCTGAGCATGGTAGTGCATGCCTGTAGTCCCAGCCACTTGGGAAGCTAAGGCAGGAGAATCGCTTGAAACCCAGGGGGCAGAGGTTGCAGTGAGCTGAGATCGTGCCACTGAACTCCAGCCAGGGCAGCTGAGGGAGATTCTGTCTCAAAAATAAAAAAATAAAAAAGATAATAAAAGAGTTTGTAAGAGACACACACAGACACACACACAGACACATTTAGATGAATATACACATATTTATTGTGATTAGCCAAATCACTTGTTTACTATGTAGCCATAATAATTACAAATTTAAAAAAATAAACAGCAAGCATGTGGAAATGTCAATGATTTTACCTATTACTCAATTTATTCTGAATGGGAAAATGAATTTTGCCAGCACTTAGTTAGCTAATGTTCTTTAGTTCCCCTCAATAAATCTTTGCATCTCTAAAAGGAGCTGTACAAGTGATGACCTATAATGACATTCATCTTGCCATGATCATTCTCATTATTAATCTTCTAATAGGCATAGATTGTTGAAAGGGATACTCTAATGAGACTGATGACAGTGGCATAGTTCCCAGCTAAACAAATCTACATACTCATCTAAATCGTCTGTGGTACAGCATAGACTACAGTACAACATAGGCTTCAATAAGGTTACGTGTCAGAGACTTCTAAAAAGAGAAAGAGACAGAGACAGAAAGAGAAGTGCAAAGAAGGAAAAAAAGCAATTACTTTACCTGTTAATCACATGGAAATTGGAATATTGGAGTTTTTATTTCTTTTGTCTGTTTTCATTATATTCAAAATTTTGGTTCTTTGGTACTTTGCCACTTTTGTTAATAAATATCTCTGGTACTGGAAAAAGACAGAGTTTGGTCTGAGAAGGTGAGAAATATAAACAATACAGTCTGTCAACTATTGATCTCTGCTGCTGAAAGTGTTCCCTTTAAGACCACTTGTTCTACATGGTATAACACTCCTCATAGATAAAGGCTAAGTGAAATGGGATATAGTCTTCAGTTGAGCATGCTTTTTACTATCTTAATTTTTAGCTTCCTAGCTGAGAAACCTTTAAATACACTAGACCAAGATAAATGCTGGGAAATTGACATTTAAAAAATAAACAAAAATAATTTATTAATAGACTATATCGAAGGAGTCCTAGAGTCATTCACAAGTAAAGAAAATGGATGTGTAATAAAACTAATAGTGGTACTAATGAGGAAAATCAGGCTCTATTGTCACCATTTAGCTTTGACACTTTAGAATGTAAAATAATACAATTAAAACAAAAGATCTATAAAAACAAATCAGATATGAAATGTATTAAGTGTGCACTTTAAGTATTTTTCTATTCTATTTGTCCCATATTATGAAATTACTCTGAATGTAATATTTTTCATAAACTAACAGACCATTTTGTACTCCTCCTTATCCAAAGACAAAGATTACAATTCGATTCTGTTGCTTTCCTTAGGGAGCTCACAATGTTATTATTTCACCTGTAAATTTTCTCCTTGTTACATGGTGGAATGATGGACTTCTTTCCTCAAAATGTTTATTGAATGGAATATCAATGTAAATGGTATAGATGTAGCCATCCCTAGAGGCAGAAGAAATTGCTCAGTGACTTCTGTAAAGCCATTTTGAAAATTACCCGTGTAGCCTGTGTAGGAAGAGAATTGAGTAGTTACTACCTTTTGCTAGCAACCACCTCAACCACAACGTTTATAACTATCATAAACAACCCTTATTCATCTATCTCTTTTCCTGCATCCTCTTCTGTCATGATACTCTGTAGCTAACCCAAGCTTTACACTATCTTTTCTCTCTGTCCTTAAGCCATCTGGTTCCCACTGAGTGAGTCTATTCCCTACAGCCGTCATATCTACTCTGATAGTGTCCACCTAAACCACAGGAAGCATAACTGCAGTTTTGTACCATTTGCTACCAAATGGAGCTTGAGTTATTCAAATCATTCTGGTTTAGGTAAGAAGCAAAGCAATGCAGTTATCAGGTGTACTATCTAAAAGCAAAGCTCAAAATATCTATGTATAATTTTGTTAACTGTTCAATCAGATATGAAATGCAGATCCTTATGGTAAACCAGACTTTCTCCGTTTATGTACTTGGCTTGCAGATCTAATCTTTTAGTGGTATGTCTTTAATCGCTTTAAACTGTTTGTTTCACTAGTGTTCATGATATGATTTGGCTTACTGGAGCTTACACTTGAGAAGCAAAAAAAATGCTATTACTTTTATATTTAGTTATAGCTGTCTACTTTTGCATAGTGCGTTTAGGGCCAAAAAACATACCTTTAAATACTACCTATCTTATATACAAAAGGAAATACCTTAATTCCTTATATGAGTTGGTAAGGACTACCACTTGTCAAATTCTGCCTTTGAATAAAATTTAAATTTTTTTGTAGTTAAATAATAAAAAGTCAAAATACTCAAGTTGAAAAGAGCATTAGTCTAAACTAGGAAAGTGGCCAGTTGAAATCTTTATGCCTTACATTTGCTGTCAGTAAAACTGTATAAAGTAAGACGTATGTGGTCCTTCTACCTTTCATGTCTACTTAAAGATGAAAGTAAATGTCTAAAACTTATCGGGAGAAAATTCAAGTTCATCAAAAGTTGAATACATTCAAGTTCAGATACACAAAACCCCCAAAAGACCATATTGGGCTTAAAAAGGGAGAATGGTTTTTTTTTTTTCTCTCTCTTCTTCAAAAGTAATTTTTTACTTTTTCAATTCAGTAATGATTCTTCTGTTTGTTCTGGTTTTTTGATATTCTACAAAAAGTTATTTCAATGTTGGCAATTTATTCACTGAATCCAAAATGGACTGTTCATTTGGTTTGTATTCTCTCTGCAAATATTACAATATTACATTTACCCTCTCTTCAGTGAATGTAATGCCAATGCTTACAAAATTGTTGCAATATAGGCCAGATTGTAATTTCTTTTGTCCTAGGAAATTCTCAACAACAAAATAAATTTTAATCTTTGCTACTCCAAATTATGTTTTCTGCCTTAAAAGGAAAGAATAGACAGTTGTGATAGACAAAAAAGCCAGTAAGCAATTTTTATTTTGTAAACTCTTTTTCTTTCTGGTCTGTTTGTTGTAAGTTTAGCTGGGATGGGCAGGCAGGGATTCTCATTATTAATCAATGTCTCAATAAGTACTTTTTATGTTAAGTGCTAATAAAGTCCAGTGAAATTAATTCTGAATGGATATACCTGAAAAACTGTTCTATATGTAATATTAATTAACACATGAACATTTTATTCTAACTTAAATAGTTTTTTATTTAATACATGCCATGAGTTGACAGAAAGATTTTGTTGACAGACGTAGTATTACATATTTGCTGATGTGTGGATCCAAAATGTAAAAATGTTCACAAAGGGCCATTAGCAAAGCCTGAACACCCCCTGATGTACAAGTGCCCCTCTTTTAAAAGAAATCTACCTGTGACTCCAAAGAGATTAAGTTAGATAACTGTGTGCAAAATCACAGAACTGGTCTTGGACAGACAAGGAGACAGGTTGAAGCATGTCTCTTCTGCATTTGAAAGAAAAGGAGGGAACGGAGAAAAGTCATTGACAATGGGAATGATGATGATTAGTGCTTGAGAGAAGGGCCCAAGAAGTTTTATCAGTAGGATAAATTTTTAACAAGGCTGAAAATGTGTTACCAGCTGTGGAACAGCTGCAACTGGGGAAAAATTGCAAGACATTTTGTCTGATCCAATTCTCATAACCCTGTTGTTGGGGGAGAAAAAGTGTATGCACTATCTCTAGCTTTTCATCTGTTTCATTTAGACAAGCTAGAAAAACACAAACTGAAAGTAGGTGTTAAATAATAATTCTTTCTTCTGAGCGATTTGAATCTTACCAGCACATTCTAAAGACAGCTATCTCAAAGCCTGTGTCCACTTTATGTCTATATTCTAAAAGCACTTTCACAAAAAACTTGCGAAACAGTGTTGAGCATTTCTCACAGCAAAGGTTTGTGGTGGACTCTAAGAATATAAATATGAATAAGACAGGGTCTTTGTTCTTGAGATTGCAGTTCATTAATATCTTTCTAGAAATCCAAACAGATTAATAAGGCATAGTGTTATAAAATTCATAGCAGAGTAATAAAGAGAAATGAAAGAGAGCTAAAGGAACAAATTTTTTCACTCCATGTAAAATGACACGGGAAGAGGTTCTAAAGAGAGGGTCCTTTAGAGCTAAGCCTTCAAGAGGGTGGGAGAGTTAACCTGATGAAGGAGAGAGGAGAGTGTGTTAAGTGAGAAGATGGTATTAACATTACTATTGTGCTTTAGAGTGAAAATGTGCTTCTATATCAGACTTCTCTATTTATAACCAAAGATTCATTGGGCAATACAGATTAAAAGCTACCTCTCGAACTGTTGCCTGGGAAACACTATGTAATGACTGGTTCTTTTTTAGTACACAATCGTTAAAGCAAACTAAATTTGGCCTGAGAAGGACTCCATACTTCTATATTTGAGTCCTTGTGGAGTGGATGGACTCTAACCTACCTTAATAGACAAAATTGAAAAACTAACTCAGGAGTACGCACCTGTAATGATAACTGAGTCTTGGCCAACCCAGTGGCCAAACTTCAACCACTCATAGACTGCTAAGTATTCAAATTGC
>CAUYNB010076104.1:0-26473 GCA_963574225.1 Lagothrix lagotricha
ATATTTCCCTTTCTTCATATGATGAAGATCAGGGATCCAAACTTATTCGAAAAGCTAAAGAGGCACCATTCGTACCCATTGGAATGGCAGGTTTTGCAGCAATTGTTGCATATGGGTTATACAAATTGAAGAGCAGGGGAAGTACTAAAATGTCTGTTCATCTGATCCACATGCGTGTGGCAGCCCAGGGCTTTGTTGTAGGAACAATGACTGTTGGTATGGGCTATTCCATGTATCGGGAATACTGGGCAAAACCTAAGCCTTAGAAGAAGAGATGCTCTCTTGGTCTTACTGGAGGAGCTTACTTTAGTTAGACATCTCTTCATTGAAGTTACATATTGTTGAAAATAAACTAATTTGTATGGGTTTAGATGGTAAAATGGCATTTTAAATATTGGCTTCCTTTCTTGCAGGCTGGATTTGCCTGGTGTGACTGCATTACTAGTGGCTAGTTTACTAACAAGGTCATTCAAGGAAGTCAAGTTAACTTGAAAGAAACATGTCACCTAAATGCACTTGACAATGCTGAAATGTCCACCTTCTTAAATTGTTAAGATGAACTTAGTTCTAAAGAAGATAACAGGCCAGCCCTGAAGTACTCCCAGTTTGCTGCAGAATCTCAGATGTTTTGGATGTTGTATAAGAGTCCTATTTGCCCCAGTTAATTTAACCTTTTTCTGCCTGTTTTGTGGACAGCCTGGCCCTTTTAGAACTCTGTCCAAAAAGTTCATGGAATATAACTTGTAAAACTTCCCACAACTAACAATATGTATATGTGCATGTGTTTAAACCAAATGTAGAAAGCTTACAGTAGAGCTGCATAATAGTAGTATTTATTAAAGAATCTCAGTTGTAAACACGAGAATAACTTACGGACTCTAGTTCTTGTTAACTGCAAATTATATTTTTGCTGCTGTTATATTAGAAAAAATTTTAAATGTCATCTGGAAATAGAAATATGTATTTTAAGCACTCATAGCAAAGGTAAATGAACACTTTTTAAATGTGTGCATTGCTTATTTTTTCCATAAGAATTGTAAACATTAAACTGAACAAATGACTTATAATGGATTTGATTAACAACATATGAGCACGCTGGTTTGGCCAGACAGTATACCCAAACTTTTGTATAGCACAGAATGCTATTACACTTGTGAAATTCTCTTGTCTCAACTGAATTTACATTCCATCATGATAGCATGGTATATGTATTGTTATTAAAGTAAGCAACCCATGCCAAAAAAAAAAGAACAAAGAATTTGCTCATCTTCCACTTTGTTTCTATCCCTGTATCATGAGAAAATAGCTTAAAACCACAAAAGGCATAACAAGGATGTCTGACAGAACTGAAGCCCATTCCCTATCATGGTAAGAGATTCTAAGAGAGCATCTGACAATGCCAGTAAAATTCAAATCTCTTGCTTAGACAAAGTACTTACGCTTACTGAAAGAATTTGAACATGGATTTGGGATTTCTCTTCAGTACATTCATAAGAAATCTTTGGAAATATCTGAAGATTGAAAAAAGGAAAGGGAAAAATGCTAACGTCAATTACAGGTTGTTCAACTTAAAGTTAGTCCCTGCCAAATATCTCTAGATATCTACATATCAGTTCCATTTTTATGCACTTGCTGAAACTGGAAGAACCTAACATACCGGAACTCAGTAAAGCATTTACTGGGCTTGGTTTTCCTCAATAAATCTTTCTCTCATTCCTCTCCCAACCTACAGCAGACACAGTCAGATCTTCATCCACCATGCTCCTGAATCTCTTGACCATGGCTCACTGCAGCCACAATCTTCTGGGCTCAAGCAGTCCTCCCACCTCAGCCTCCCAAGAAGCTGGAATTATAGGTGTGCACCATGACACCCAGCTAATTTTCTTTATTATTTTCTGTAGAGACAGTGTCCCATTATATTGCCCAGGTTAGTTTCAATCTCCTGGATCTCAAGCAATCCTTCCACCTCAGACTCCCAAAGTGCTAGAATTACAGACAAGAGTCACTGTGCCTGGATCTATAGCTCTTCTTACATCATTTCATTGGAAGAGCGAAACTCCAAAGGGAGCATCAGAACAGCTTACTTTTTCTGCCTATTCTCCATTCAGGTCTGATCTATGTTGCTCCTTGGACAAAATCTCAAGAAGTTTCATTATGACTTTGTTAATTCTTTTAAAAATATTTAAAAAGTCCTTGGATCACTTTTAATTTCAAAGACCACCTGATATTAACCATTCAAATAGCTACACACATCTAACTATAAAAGCCCCAAACTATGAAATTAGAAATTGCACCAGCACTACCCCCACCACCTGTGCCTCCTTCAAATTGGATGCCCAGGGTGGGAAATGGGAGCTAGTCAGATTTGTCTCTTAATCCTTTCCCTATCCTTTCTTTCCTCTCCCTAGTTTGTGACTGATGGCTTTTCACCTCACCAAGTCAGGAATGAAGGTAGATCAAAAGTAGACATGGCCTCAACTGACCTGGCATTGGTCCATCCTGGGCTAGACAGATGTAAAAAGCAGCTAGCATTTTGGGATGTGTTTGTTGAGTACACTGTTACATGCTGTATTTTGACCATTGTCATTACTAGCCTACTCAGTAGAATGCAGACTCACTCAGGGAACAAAAATGTTACTTATTGTTGTATCCGTGCATCCAGCATATGGTCTAGCACAAAGTAGATGCTCAGAAAGATGTGATGAAAAAAATAAATAGTAACTACATAAAAATGAGAAAGCAGAAAAAATAGAAAAAAAAAACAAAAAATAATAATAAATAAATAAATGAGAAAGTAAAATGGACAAAAGAAGCTATAGAATGATGTTATTTCATGAAGCATCTCACCAACTGATAACAAAAACCTCTTCCTTTTCTCTACCGAAATGTAATTCATGAAGGCCAAAGTATCCAGGGCTTCCTGGTGAGGCTGGGGAGTAATCTCCCTTTTCTGCTACCCTCCTCCCACTGTGGGATGTGCGAAAGGAAAATGTCAGTTCTCTCCAAAGGCTTTCTCTCTCAGACTCTCCAACCCCAAACCTTTTATACTCTCCAGGTACACATTGGACTAAAGACTGCAACAACAATTTTCAGCCACCTCCTCTTAAATCCCATATAGGAAGGCTACTCCAGCACCTCCAGGTGCATGAGGAAAGCAGTACTTGCCTTGCATTTTGTTCTTGGGCTTTGGGCACATCAGATGAATCTGAAGCAGCAAGGGTCCTGTTTTAACATCCTGTTAATCACTGCACTTTATTTCTTACTTGTCACTTCAGTCTTGTTCAGCCTAATGTGAGCTCATTCAAGACATAGACAGTCAATTACTCATTGTGTATCCTAAGCCCTAGAATACAGCCTAGCACAAAATAGGTCCTCAATAAGAGTTTGTTAGTGAAAAAAACAAGTGAAGACTTCATATAGGAAAAGAAAAAAAGAAAAATAAGCAAGTTAGAGTTATGAAAAGTTATTTCTTGAAGAATATCACTAATGTTGAAACATAACTTTTCTTTCTCTCTCTAGGAACACTGGAGGCCCATGGAGGTCAAAGCACCCAGTCCAGCTTGGTGAGGCTGAGGCTAGCAGGGCTGGACACAGAAACCAGACCTCCTGTTCCTTCTTTCTCCAGAACCACCCCGCTCACCCAGGGAAAATGTCAAGGTGGAGCAATGGAAGTTCCAACGTGTCCTACACCAGCTTCCTCCTAGTGGGCTTCCCAGGGCTGAGGGAGTCCCGTGCCCTCCTGGTGCTGCCCTTCCTCAGCCTCTATCTAATGATTATCTTTACCAATGCCCTGGTCATCCACACAGTGCTGACCCAGCGGAGCCTACACCAGCCCATGTACCTGCTCATTGCCCTGTTCCTGGCTGTCAACATCTGTACCACCTCCACCGTGGTGCCTGCCATGCTCTTTAGCTTCTCCACACACTTCAACCGCATCTCCCTGGCTCACTGCCTGATCCAGATGTTCTGCATCTACTTCCTCATTGTCTTTGACTGCAACATCCTCCTGGTCATGGCTCTGGACCGCTATGTTGCCATCTGCTACCCGCTCCGCTACCCAGAGATAGTGACAGGCCGGTTGCTGGCTGGCCTGGTGGGTGCAGCAGCTACCAGGAGCACTTGCATTGTAGCCCCAGTGGTGTTTCTGGCCTCCAGGGTTCACTTCTGCCACTCAGACATAATCCAGCACTTTGCCTGTGAGCACATGGCCCTCATGAAGCTCTCCTGTGGAGACATCTCCCTAAACAAGACTGTGGGGCTCACTGTCCGCATCTTCAACAGAGTCCTAGACATGCTCCTACTAGGCACTTCCTACTCCCATATTATCCATGCTGCCTTCAGGATTTCATCAGGTAGAGCACGCTCCAAGGCCCTGAACACCTGTGGCTCCCACCTGTTGGTCATCTTCACTGTCTACTCATCCACCATGTCCTCATCCATTGTCTTTCGTACAGCCCACACTGCCTCCCAGGATGTGCACAACCTGCTCAGCACCTTCTACCTGCTGCTCCCATGTCTGGTCAACCCCATCATCTATGGGACAAGAACTAAGGAAATCAGGTACCACCTGGCAACTCTGTTCCAAAGGACACCACTACAGGTCCCCTCCAAGAAGCCCCCGTCTCTGCCCTCACGTAAGGAGCTTCCTGGCTGATTCTCTAGGACTTGTGGGTCCTAAAATCATTCTCAGTATCCAGTAAGAGGAGGATAATTAGGTGAATGAGTCATCCCTGCTATATTTTGGCTTGGCTAGCTGCATTTGTCCTTATTTTTAAGAGTCTTATTTTCACTTTCTGAAAAATAGCCACTCATTCAGAGTACACAGTAATCAGCTGAAAGCAAGCTTCTGTCTCTGGCTTCTAAGTTTTATTCCCTTCCTTCTGCATGAGTTTCATTTGTTCATTCATTCATTTATTCATTAAACATTTATTATACATACATCATACTATCCCTATGATTGCGAAGAAAGAAATAAAATCTCAGTCCCTTTCCTAAAGGAGGTCCCAATCTAGTAAGCTGTAAAGAGATATGTTCAAAAATAGCTTTGTGTACAAAATTCTGTGGGAACGTAGAGGAGGGATAATCACTAAAAACGAAGAGAGAAAATGAATTTGAGTTGAATTTGAAGGATAATCCAACTCAAATTCACTGGGGAGGAAAAATATGGGGAAAAGAATACCCATTATATGCAAAAGTAACAGCCAAAGACAAAGGCATAGAAGCACGAATAAACATGGCAGACATGGAAGCTCACTGGTAGGCCCATGTTTTCCTAAAACAGAGGAAAGCAGGGCATTTGGAAGGAAATGAGGCTGGATGGATAACCAGAGGCCACATGAGGAAAGGTCTTATCTGTCATGATAATGAGTTTGAATTTTTACTCCAGGCAGTTTGTAACTATTTAAGAGTCCAAAGAAGGGAAGTGGCAATATTATATTTGTGTTTTGGAATGATCACACTGTACATCAGTATACATCACTACACATAATAGAGTGTGATTCAAGGGAGACAGGCCTAGAGGCCAAGAGACACATCAGGAGGCTGTTAGACTAGTCCAGATGAGAGACTATGGTGGCCTGAACCAGACTAGTGACATCAGGGATGGAAAGAGATGGACCTACATAAGATAAATCAAAAGGCTGAATTTATATGTGGGGGTCAGAGAGGTAGAAGGAAAACAAGGAGAGAGTGGCATCACCAAAGCCAGGGGAGGGGAAGAAGAAGGATAAAGAAGGCTTGAGTGGTCAGCAATGCTAAATCCTCTGATGGGTCAAGGAGGAGAACTGAAGGGTCTTTTGACTCAGAATTCTGCAGGTTACTTATGACTTCTTTAGGGAGAGCAGTTCCTTTCTTCAGGCCCTAGAGATACAATGATGAGCATGATATGATTTTCGCCTTTATGGGATTTAAAGTTTAGAGGATGCATAGGCATTAGTCAACCAATTTCAATATAGTGGAATGGTGGAGACTGAAATCAACATGATTTGGAGTGGATCAGGATGGACAGAAGTTTATAGGGAGGAATAGAGAGCAGTAGATGGAGGGAAAGGTAGAGAAGAGGATTAGGGTAAACTCTGTTTGCAGAGTAGAAAGAATGTGGGGCTTAGAGAGGGAGAGACCTGAGTTTAATTCTTGGCTCAGCCACTTACAGATGTGAGACCATGGGGCAACCTTGTAATCAGCCTTGTAGTTCTTCTGAACCTTAGTTTCTCATAAGCAAAATGGAGGTAATAATGTGACCTGCTTATCAGGGAGATGAGCAGCCAGTTGAGAGGAAAGCCAGGCGGTGGTCCATTAAATGAGGTACCATAAGGGAACAAGAGCAAAGCAGGAAAGCTGAATCTTGAAAGGAGGGACCCTCTCCTTCTGATAGAGAAACAAAGAGTGAAGAGGGGCTCGGAATTTCACAGCTGTGCTGTTTCTCCAGGGATCCTTAGCAGTCCAGGCATAGCTTTCATCCAATTGTCAGAAGAAACAGCACAGAAATGTGTGCTGGAGAGAGAGTGACTGCACTGCCTGACATCCAAGTGTGAGAAGGGCAGAGAAGACAGGAGAGACCTGAACGATTAAAGAAAGATTAAAGGCCTAGAGGTCATTATGATATATAAAAGCAGGGGTAGGTGGCAAAGGAATAAGACAGTTGGAAAGAAAAACACTAAAATATAAGATTTCAGAGGTAATATATTTCTCGATGATTATCCAGGGGATAACCAGGGTTTTTGTGCTCTAGACTAGATGAAGAATATGCCTCCTGGGTTGAAGGAGGCAAATAACCACTAAATAATGTTGAATAGCTCATTGACATGGATTAACTGTGCTGTGATTCAGAAGAAAGGCAGGAGTTGGGGAGGAAACATGAACTGAGCCAAGGGCCTCTATGAAAATGGGTAAAGAACCTCCAGGCTGTTAGATGACAATGAGGAGAAAAGAAGGGGACATAAAATTGGAAAAACAATCATTTTAGGTGACAGTAAGGTGACTGTTTAATATGGAGGTAATAGTGTGAGTGTTAGAGCCTAGTAGGCCTGGGTTTAACACCCAGCTATGACTAAAGGTTGAGCTGCTTGGTGGACATAACAAACAAGGGACAAAAGCAGGCATATAGAAAAAAGTTCTAGGCACAGCAAGCCCTCTTGAGCTTTGCTTCACTGCTCTAAAGGCTAGGAGAATGTTTCACAAAACCAAAAGCATTAAACCAAAAATGTCACCTGAGATTTTATCTCACTGTTTTCCATTTTCACCTGTATAGTATCCGTTAAATTGCCCTAACATCCTCTTAAAAAGAAAACCAGTCTGAGACTGTGGGAAAACATTTTAAATGGTCCATTTTCTTTTTTGTTGTTGTTGTTTGTTTGCTTGTTAGGAAGTCTCGCTCTGTCACCCAGGTTGAAGTGCAATGGCATAATCTTGGCTCACTGCAACCTCTGCCTCCCAGGTTCAAGTGATTCTCCTGTCTCAGCCTCCAAAATAGCTGGGATTACAGGCATGCATCACCGTGCCCAACTATAAATGGTCCATTTTCAAGTATGGTAAATCTAAGTACTGGCAGCCAGCCTGTGGATGTAACAAATCACACAGCTCATGGACCTAGAAGGTGACAAGTTAACAGAATGTAGAGGAGTAGTCAACCCATAAAGGGGAAGAAAGTGGCCGGGTGCAGTGGCTCACACCTGTAATCCCAGCACTTTGGGAGGCCAAGGTGGACAGATAATGAGAGGTCATGAGTTTGACACTAGCCTGGCCAATATGGTGAAACCTCATCTCTACTAATAATACAAAAATTAGCCAGGCATGGTGGCACGTGCCTGTAGTCCCAGCTACTCAGGAGGCTGAGGCAGAAGAATCGCTTGAACCCAGGAGGTGGAGGTTGCAGTGAGCCAAGATTGTGCCACTGCACTCCAGCCTTCCAGCATCGGCGACAGAGTGAGACTCCATCTCCAAAAAAAAAAAAAGAAAAGAAAAGAATAGAAAAAAAGGGGGAAGAAAGTTTTGTTATGGGGAAATCAAAACTTAAGTGGGGAAGGGGACCCAGTATAACCTTATAAAGGGGATAATGAAACTTAGACGACGTCTGGGAAGATTGTAACCCCATAGTACTTGACCAATTAGGAATTGGGGGAGGGACTTGTGTGCTACAAGGTAAATTACTTGCTGTAACTGTCCCGGGTGTGCTTGCCTACCAGACACCCAATCTTGCAAGACCACCATTAAAAGTCTCACTTCTGCTGTTCATGTCTTTGAGTCCATTCTTTGGGTTTGGACGAGTGAATGTGTGTTTCTCACAAACCTGGGGGCCCATATGGGATCTCTGTGCCTGTATGGAGTGGGTCCCCAGCTGAGAGTAGAGATGTGTCCCACCCAATTTAGGTAGCCCACTAGGTCCTGGCATCCCGGCTCCCTGCAGAGGCCATAGACAAACTCAAGACTGTTATTCAGGAGGCAGTGGAGGTGCCACACAGGGGAAAAAAGCAGGCACTGTGGCAACCAGGCAAACTTGTGCATGAGCCAAAATAGGAAAATTGGACTATAAGCACTGCCTCAGTGGTTGGGCATTTTCAGAGGGCAAGTGTGTGTGACTGAGACATATTCTAGATATGAAGTGAGTGCAGAGTCTCAATTTGTGATTACATTCTTCCACTAGGGAAATGGCCAAAGACAGATAAAGCGATTCTCAGGGTGTGCAAGAAACCTTGAGTGGCAGGGAGTTGAGTACACAGGGAAAAGCTCAGATGCAGAAACTGGCTGAAAATGGGAAATAGGAATTCTAGGCCTAGGGGACAAAGGAAAGAGGGAGCCAAAGGGACTCCCTCTGACATTCCCCCAGATAGTCCTTTGGGGAGAATGTTGCAGGTTTGGAGGGACAACTCGAACCAGGGACAAGGAAAAGCAAAAGATGATAAAGTATTGCTGTTTTAACTGGCCCAAAAACCCCATTTGTAATCCTTCAGTGTTTTGGCCTAAGTTTGGCTCAGGGGAGGATTGTGTGTGCCAAGCTTTAATTCTCTATGTGAATGATAAATCCCAACCTCACAAGAAAAGATAGGTTACACTCTCTGCTGGATCAAGGAATTAGCCCCCATGATCCCCCTCAAAGAAGAAGAAAAAAAAGCCTAGTAAATAGCCCTTACCCAGTGAAAAGCCCTGGGACCTACAAATGTTTGCCTTCTCCATGCATCTCACAAAATAGGGGACAGGAAGATCAAGGGGCAGCAGGAGGGTTAGAGGAAGACCTGGAGACCAGGGGGGAGCCAAACGAACTTCTCCTTTGAATTCTTGTCCAAATTCTAGAAAAGAGTTAGAATAGTGTAAGAGGAATATTGAGAACTTCCCTGTCCCTTCCCCACAGCAGGCATCTAGTATGTTCCCTCTTAGGGAAGTTCCCATGGGACAGGGAGAGATTGGCTTTGTAAATGCTCCTCTTACAAGTACTGAAGTTAGGACTTTCAAGAAACTACTCTTAGAAGATCCCCTTGGTTTAGCAGACCAGCTGGAACAATTTCTAGGACGAAGATTTTATACCTGGGCTGAAATAATGTCTATCAGAATATCCTATTCACAGGAGAAGAAAGGGGAATGATTAGGAGAACAGCCATGACCATCTGAGAGAGGCAACACCCTTCCAGACAAGGAGCCTTGCCAGCCAAACATTTCCAAATGTCAATCCCAAATGGGATAATAATGATCCCAGGGACTGGGCCCAAGTGCAAGACCTCAGGGAGCTAATAATTAAAGGGATCAAAGAGTTCACTCCTAGGACACAAAATGTCTCAAAGGCATTCAAGACTCAACGAGAAAGAGAAAATGCCTTCTGCATTCCTGCAGAGGTTCAGAGGTCAGATGAGAAAATACTCCAGATTAGATCTGGAAGACCCAGTAGGGCAGGCCTTTTGAAGGTTAACTTTGTAACTAAGAGCTGGACTGACATTGCAAAAAAATTACAAAAGATTGATGGATGGAATGAGAAACCAATTGAGGAATTATTGAGGGAATCTCAGAAGGTCTTTGTAAGGAAAGAGGAAGAGAAGCAGAAACAAAAAGTGAAAATCATGGTTTTTACTGTGGAAGAGGTAGTAAGAAAGCAGTTAGGTCAAAATCCCCCTCAAAAGAGACAAGGGAATGATAGATTTCAACACAGAGAAAGAAGGGAAATGCAGGGAAAACTTCTAAAACTATAAGTGGATGTTTCAAGCATGAAAAGCCAGGACATTTTAAGAGAGAAGTCCTGAATGGAAAAAAGAAAAGGAGATCCCCCTCATGACTGTTCATGAAGACTAGGGGGGTCAGCAGTTCCTTCTGATTAGGTCCCACCAGGAACCCTTGATAAATTCAAAGGTGGGACCCAAGGGAGAAGCAGTGACATTTTTGGTTGATACTGGGGTGGTTCACTCCTCCCTAATTCAACAACCAAGGGGTACAGAACACTCTAAGGAAAAGTTGACAGTATCAGGGGTAAAAGGGTCTTCCCTTGAATATCAAGTTCTGATATTCAAGAAAATGTTAATTAGATTAGGACCAGAACAAATTGAGGTGTCACTCTTATAAGCCTATGGGAGAACTCCCAACTTGCACTCACATCCTAAATGTCACTGGTGAGTCAGGCAATGGCAATTACTTAGCTCTCCATATACCCCATGCTGATGTCTGGTGGTATTGTGGGAAAAGGAACCTCTGTACCTTGTTAGCATCCAATTGGATTGAGACTTGTGCTTTATTCTAATTTGCCATTCCCTTCAACTGGTATTCCATAAGATATCTGGAAATACACATGGCCACCAAAACAGGAGATTTGATAAATTATTTTGATCCCAATATATATGTTGGCTTGATAAGTGTCCCCAGGGGAGTGCCTAATGAATTTAAGGCTCGAAACCAAATAGCTGCTGGGTTTCAGTCAGCACTCTTCTGGTGGTCAACCAGATACAGTATGCACCTAAAGTAAAATAAATTTTTTTTTAAAAAGGGTGTGAATTGGATTGACTACATCTATTATAATCAACAGAGATTCATCAGTTATACTCAGGATGCCCTCAAAGGGGTGGTTAGCCAGTTAGATGCCACCAGCCGACTGGCCTGGGAAAACAGGCTTGCACTAGATATAATACTAGAAGAAAAAGGGGGCATGTGTGTTATGCTGGGTGGGAAATGTGGTACTTTCATTCTCAACAATACTGCTCCAGATGGGACCATCACAAAAGGACTGACAACTCTAGCCAACAAGCTGGCAGAAAATGCTGGAATTGATGACCCATTTATGGGTTGGCTAGAAGGCTGGCTTGGAAAATGGAAAGGCATGGTAGCTTCAATCCTTACATCTCTCCTAATTGTGGAGGAGTCTTAACACCAATGGGAAATTGTATTATCCCTTGCGTGAGGGGACTAGCACAGAAATTAAAATAGCTATTAATAAACAAATGCCCATGACATCAGTGATAAATTCAAAGGTCCCACCTTTGAATTTATCAAGGGTTCCTGGTGGGACCTACTCAGAAGGAACTGCTGACCTCCCTAGTCTTCATCAGCAGTCATGAGGGGGATCTCCTTTTCTTCTTTTTTCCATTCAGGACTTCTCTCTTAAAATGTCCTGGCTTTTCACACCTGTAACATCCACTTATAGTTTTAGGAGTTTTCCCTGCATTTCCCTTCTTTCTCTGTGTTGAAATCTATCATTCCCTTGTCTCTTTCAAGGGGGATTTTGATCTAACTGCTTTCTTTCTATCTCTTCCACAGTAAAATCCATGATTTTCACTTTTTGTTTCTGCTTCTCTTCCTCTTTCCTTACAAAGCTATTAATAAACAAATGCCCATGACATCCCTTAACATCAATGGGATATTGTATTATCCCTTGTGTGAGGGGACTAGCACAGAAATTAAAATAGCTATTAATAAACAAATGCCCATAGCAAAATAACCTGCTACTATTAGAAACCAAATTAAACTCACTCTCCTATGAGGAAGAAAGTAAACAACTTCTAGAGTGATTCAAGGACCAAAAGCGTTTAGATGAAAATGAGACCAAAAGAAGTGGATAGAAAAGAGGGGGCAATTTGTGAGGAAACATTTTAAATGGTCCATTTTCAAGGCATGATAAATCTAAGTACTGGCAACCAGCTGCAGATGTAAAAAACCACATGGCTCATGTGCCTAGAAGGTCATGATAAGTGAAAAGAATGTAGAGGAAGAGTCAGCCCATAAAAGGGAAGAAAATTTCATTATTTGGGAAATCGAAACTTAAGTGGGGAAGGGGACTGGGGTATAATCTTTTAAGGGGGATAATGAAACAGGCGATCTTCGGGAAGATTGTAACCCCATAGTACTTGACCGTTGAGGAATTGGGGGAGGGACTTGCATGCTAGGAGATAAATTACCTGCTGTAACTGTCCCAGGTGTGCCTGCCTACAAGACACCCAATCTTGCAAGACCACCATTAAAAGTCTCGCTTCTACTGTTCTTCATGTCTCCAAGTCCATTCTTTGGGTTTGGACAGGTGAATGTGTATTTCTCACAGGGGTATCAATAGTCTCCAAACAACTTGTACCAGTCAGGGTCAAGTTGGGAAAACAAACTACACTAAGTATTTTAACAGAAAATGTAATGTTAATTTTAAAATTATCTTACTGTAGTTAAAGGGGATTAGTTAAATAGGAGGTGGAAACTTGGAAAAGCAAAAAGGAAACCTCGCGATAACACAGAGGTAGCAGGAATCAGCTACTACCCCGAGGGATCAGCAAACAAACTAAAGAGTTGAGAATATCAGAACACCTAGAAGCTTGGAGAAGAGGCTCTCCAGAGCTGAAACTCAGCTCTCTGAGCAGAATGTGTTGCCAGTACGTTGCTGGTAATTCAGGAGCTCAGAAGAAGAGCAGTGTAGAGTTGGGAAGCAGATCTCTGAGTAATATTTAGCTCAGGGGGTTGTGATTGGGCTGGTGTTGTAACCTAAGAGCTTATAGCAGAGGCCCCAAAAAGCTGAGATGCATACCTCTCATTGAGGTAGAGCTTGCCCAGAGGTGCTGGTACCTCCAAGCAGATACAATCAGTTTGTTCTGGGAGAGTCCAGAGAAGCTATAAATTGGAACCAATTGCTGTTGCCAGGGGGAAGGTTTGTTACTGAGGTGATATTGGTAAGAACAATAAGCAAATAGAATGGAGAAGTCCCTTCTGGCTTCCTCTTACTTTCCAGTAACCTTGTAAGGTTTATTATTGGGATAACCATCTAACTAACTACCCCAAAACTGTCAACAATAAATGCTTGTAATAAACATACATCACTGAATTTCTGTGGCTATTTGCTATGTAGAAATTTTGTGAAAAGAGATACTTAACAAAAATGACTAAATAATGCTTTATATACAGTATGTCTATAATAAATGTTAGTCTTCTTCCCTTATCACATTATATTAATATATATTAAATAAGTATCTTTTTAATGCTCAACTGTGAGTTCTACAAGAGTAAAATTTGTATTTTAAATGTAGCAGAGTAACATGGTGGAATAGGAAGTCCAAGCCCTCCTTGCCCAACAGAAACACAGATTAAACAATGGTATAAGTAACAAAATACCCTTGTGAGAAGTCTAGGATCCAGTTAAGAAGCTGTAGTATAAAACTACACAAAGAAGAATGCAAAACTGAGATCAGTCACACTGAAACAGGTAAGAAGAGTGATTTCATTTTACCTGCATCAGCCCCTTCCCCAAGGCAGCACAACTCAGCACCAAGAAAGACCACTATTCTTCCCCAGAGGGAGGGTCAGGGTGGAGTTGGAGGCAAGGTAAACTTTAATGTCCCTGATCTTTCAGTTACTCTCCAAGGAGCCAGCCTCTGTCTTGCCCCACATAGAGTACCGAAAGTATTGGCATAGCTCAGATACCTAGGTTAGATATGAAGACAGGCACCGTCTGGGAGCCAGTAACAGTCTGAAAGGCTTGCAGAAGGTACAGAACCGAGTTCTCTACTCCAGGAGGGAGGAAGAGAGTAGTGGAGAGTAGCTCCAACATTTTTGCCATTTCAGTGTACTCCTCAAGGGTCTAGTTTCTGCCCTGCCTCACACAGAGCACTGAAGAAACTGGCACCGTCTGGATGCCTGGCGCAGCTGTGGCCAATATGTCTCTGTCAGGTTAGGAGAAGGCATAGAATTGAGGCTGCTCTTCAGGAGGGAGGGAGGAGTGCGACATAGTTCCAACATAACCAGTCTTACAGTACACAGCCCAAGGGGCCCATTTCTATCTCACCTCACACAGAGTGCTGACAGAACTGACATAGTTAAACACCAGAAAGAGCCAGAGATTATAAACTCCTGAAAGAAAAAATGACCAAATGCCTGTGACAGCTGGGAACAAAGGTCTAGAATCTCTAGCTGGGCTGACTGGTGATGGTCTTTCCCAATAAAAGCCAGTTTGTAAAGATTAGGAGAGGGGCTATTCCTCAAATACTCAGATAACAGTGCAAAGCTACAAGAAACATTAAAAAAATCAAGAAAACATGACACAATCAGCAGAACAAAATTAATCTACAGTAATCAACCCTAAAGGAAAGAAGATCTATTCATTGCCTGACAAATAATTCAAAACAATTTTCTTAAGCTCAGTGAGTTACAAAAGAACACAGACAACTAATCTAAATTAGGAAAATGATACAGGAACAAAACTAGAATAAAGAACCAGACAGAAATTCTGGAGTTGATAAACACAATTAATGAACTTAAAAAATTGACTAGAGGGATTCTACAGCAGATTTGATCAAGCAGAAGAAAAAATCAACAAAGACAAGTCATTTCAAATTATCCAGTCAGAGAAGCAAAAAGAAAAAAAATAATTAAGAGTGAAAAGAACCCTAAAGGAATTATGAGACACATCAAATAAACCAACACATGCATTATGGCTGTTCAAGAAGGAAAAGAGATAGAAAAGGAGGCAGAAAACTCATTTAAAGAAATAGTGGCTGAAAACTTCCCAACTCTAGGAAGCAAATGGACATCCAGGTTTATGAGGCTTAAAGAATCTCAAATAGGATAAACTCTAAGAAGTCTAAACAGAAACATATTATATTCAAATTGTCAAACCAAAGACAAAGAATTTTAAAAGCATCACAGGAAAAGAGACTCATCACATACAATGGAGCCCCATAAGACCGTATAGCAGAAATCCTGCAGGCCAGAAGACAGTGGGATAATATTTACAGTGCTGAAAGAAAAAGCCTGCATACCAAGAATACTTTACCCAGCAAAACTGTCCTTCAGAAATGAAGGAGAAATAAAGACTTTCCCAGATAAACAAAAGCTCAGAGGTTCATCAACACTTGACCTACTTTACAAAAAAATGCTAATGGGGGTTCTTCAAATTGAAACAAAAGGAAACTAAACAGCAACATGAAAGCATATGAAAGTATAACACTCACTGGCAAGGGTGAATATACAGACAAACAGAGACTATTATAATAACATAATGGTAGTATATAAAACACTTTTAGTTCTAGTATAAAAGTTAAAAGACACTGGATGTGGTGGCTCATGCCTGTAATCCCAGCACTTTGGGAGGCTGAGGTGGGCAGATCACCTGAGGTCAGGAGTTCAAGACCAGCCTGGCCAACATGGCAAAATCCTGTCTCTACTAAAAATACAAAAAATTAGCCAGGTGTGGTGGCACGTGCCTATAATCCCAGCTTCTCAGGAGGCTGAGGCAGGAGAATCACTTGAACCTGGGAGGCAGAGGTTGCAGTGAGCTGAGATCATGCCATTGCACTCCAGCATGGGCAACAAGAGTGAAACTCTGTCTCAAAAAAAAAAAAGAAAACAAGTTAAAAGACAAAAGTATTAAAAATAACGACAAATACAAAAATGTGTTAAAAGATACACAATACATAAAACAAAGCCACAGCTCATATGAAGAAAAAAAAAAGACACACAATACAAAAAGATGTAAAATGTAATGTCAATAACATAAAGGGGAGAGAGGTAGAAGTATAGTTTTTGTATGTGATTGAAATTAAGTTGTTATCAGCTTAAAATAAATTTATAAGATGTTTTATGTAAATCTCATGGTAACTACAAAGAAAATACCTATAGCAGACACACAAAAGAAAAGGAGAAAATAATCAGACCATCACTACAAAAAAGTCAAAAATCACAAAGGAACACAAGAGAGAAAAAAAGGAACAAAAGAACTACAAAACAGAAAACAATTAACAAAGTAGCAATAGGAAGTTCTTGCCTGTCAATAATTACTTTAAATGTAAAAAGATTAAACTCTCCAAACAAAAGATATAGAATGTAATATGAATTTTAAAAACAGTATCCAAATATATGCTGTCTATAAGAGACTCACTTTAGAATAAAAAAGGCACGTAGGCTGAAAGGGAAGGAAGAGGAAAAGATATTCCATGCAAATAATAATTTTTTAAAAAGTAAGAATGGCTATATGGACATCAGAAAAAATAGACTCTAAGTGAAAACCTGTCACTAGATAAAAGAAGGTTATTATATAATGATAAAAGGGACAATTTAGAAGAATATATAACAATTACAAATATGTATGCAGTTATCAGAGCACCTAAATAAAGCAAACTCTAACAGATCTGAAGGGAGAAATAGATAAAAATACAATAGTAGGAGACTTCAATATCATACTTTGAACAATGGACAGAACATCAATAAGAAAATCAGTAAGAAACAGTGAACTTAAATACACTGCAGACTAAATAAACCTAGCAGACATATACAGAACATTCCACCCAACAGCAACAGAATATGCATTCTTCTCAAACATATATGAAACATTCTCCAGGATAGATCACATGTTAGGTCACAAAATAAGTCTGAACAAATTTAAGAAGATTTAAATTATATGAAGTGAATTTTCCAACCACAATGGAAAAAAATTAGATATCAATGAAAGAAGGAAAACTGGAAAATTCACAAATATGTGGAAATTAAACAACACACTCTGAAACAACCGTTGGGCCAAATGAAAACTTAGACAATATCTTAAGACAAACAAAAATGAAAACACAATATACCAAAACTTATGGAATGCAGCAATTGCAATACAAAGCTGGAAGTATATAGTGATAAATCTCTCTCTCTCTCTCTCTCTCTCTCTCTCTCTCTCTCTCTCTCACACACACACACACACACACACACAATATATAGGTGACAGAGTGAGACCAGACAAAGACACTACAAGAAAATAAAATACAGGCTAATTTCCCTGATGAACATAGATGAAAAAACCCTCAACAAATTACTAGCAAACCAAATTCAGCAGCTCATTAAAAGGATTATACACTATGCCAAGCAGGATTTACCCATAGAATGCAAGGATGATTCAACATATGCAAATCAACCAATATGGTACACCACATCAAAGGATTGAAAGACAAAGATCATATGCTTATCTTAACAGATGCAAAAAATAAAGGCATTTGACAAAATTCAACATCTTTCACGATTAAAAAAAAAAAAAAAACCCTCTTAATGAAACAAGTGTAGAAGGAATTTATCTCAACACAATAAAGGCCATACATGAAAAGGTCACAGTTAACATTAATGGTGAAAAACCAAAACTTTTTTTAAGATCTAGACAAGGCAAGGATGCCCACTCTCACCACTTCTATTCAACATAGTAATGGAAGTCCTAGTCAGCTATTTTAGACAAGGAGAAGACATAAAGGACATCCAAATCAGAAGGGGACCAGGTGCAGTGGCTCATGCCTGTAACCCCAGCACTTTGAGAGGCTGAGGCAGGAGGATCACTTGAGCCTGAGTTTGAGACCAGCTGGGGCAACATAGGGAGACTCTATCTTTACAAAAAATTTTAAAATTAGGTGGAAGTGATGGCACACCCCTGTAGTCCCAGCTACTTGGGAAGCTCTGAGGTGGGAGGACTGCTTGAGCCCAGGAGGTCAAGGCTGCAATTAGCCATGATCATACCACTGCACTCCAGCCTGGGCAACAGAGCAAGATCCTGTCTCAAAATATAACAAAAAATAAATCAGAAGGTTATATGGTTTGGCTGTGTGCCCACCCAAATCTCATCTTGAATTGTAACTCACAGAATTCCCACATATCATGGGAGGAACCTGATGGGAGGTAACTGAATCATAGGAGCGGGTCTTTCCCATGCTGTTTTCGTGATAGTGAATAAGTCTCATGAGATCTGATGGTTTTAAAAATGGGAATTTCCCTGCACAAGCTCTCTCCTCTTGTCTGTCACAATGTGAGATGTGCCTTTCGCCTTCCACCATGATTTTGACCTTCAGATTGCAAGAGCCCCTTCCCCTCAGCTTAGCCTCAGTTCGTTCCAGTCAATGATATTCAGATTATGCCTGTTTGTGTCCCAGGATGGAACTTGTTCTGAAACCTCACTTGTTCTTCCTCAGCCTCTAATGGCTTATCTATAAAAGAGGGGAAATCCTTTAGTGGAAATGATTGCTCTATGAGAAATATCAAGAGCCATGGAGATAAAAATGTTGGTACAGGCCCTGGCACGGTGGCTCACACCTGTAACCCCAGCACTTTGGGAGGCTGAGGTGGGTGAATCACTTCAGGTCAGGAGTTCAAGACCAGCCTGGCTGACATGATGAAACCCCCTACTAAAAATACAAAAATTAGCTGGGTATTGTGGCAGGCACCTGTAATCCCAGCTACTTGGGAGGTTGAGGCAGGAGAATTGCTTGAACCCAAGAGGTGGAGGTTGCAGTGAGCTGAGACCGAGATCGCACCACTGCACACCAGCCTGGGCAACAGAGTGAGACTCTGTCAAAAAAAAAAAAAAAACGGTCTGGGCACTGTTACCTCCACCCAGCCCTCTCCCTGGGGTCCTCTCTGAGGGAAAGATGGGTTCTTCTGAGTTTCTCCTTGTTTCTTCCTTTTGGGAATCTCCTCAGGCTCCTCCTCTGGAGCCACAGGTCTAATTTTCCATCCCTCATAGATCAGCTGCATAGTGCCTTGGAGTTGGGGCCTGACCTCTAGCCTTAGCTCTTCAGAGGCAAAACCAAAGCCACAGAAGGCTGCAACCCAATTGGAGACTACTACTGGCTGCCATGGTGAGGCAACAAGAAATTTATGGGGGGTTTGGAGGGAGATAAACCTATGATTGGAGCTGAACTCCACCTTTTATCATTGACAAATCTAAGTCATATCCCAGCCCTATGATTTAAAGGTATACCTATGATACTTTAAGAACATTAGTTAACCTCTCTAAATCTCAGTGTCTTCAGCTATAAACTGGGTTAATAAATAGTATTATACATTCAGCCCTCTATATCCATGGGTCTGGCATCTGTAGATTCAACCAACTGCAGATCAAAAATAGTCAAAAAATAAATTTAAAAATTAAGCACAATACAAGAATAAAAATTATATAAAATTTAAAATACACTATAACAACTATTTACATAGCATTTATATTGTATCAGGTTTCACAAGTAATCTAGAGACAGTTTAAAGTATATAGGAGAATGTGCATAGATTACATGTAAACTCTATGTAATTTTTAAACTTGTTTTAGTGACACAGATAATTGTACATATTTATGGGGTACATGGTGATGTTTTGACACATACAATGTATAGTGAGTGATCAGGCCATAGTAATTAGAATGTCCATCATCTCAAACACATCCTTTCTTTGTCCTGAGAACATTTACTATCCTAGATACTTGAAACTATATATTATTGTTAACTGTAGTCATCCTACAGCGTAGACATAGAACACTAGAACTTAATCCTTCTATTTAGCTGTCATGCTGTATCCTTTAATAAATCTCTCCCTATCCTTCATTTCCCCCTACCTTCCCCAGTCTCAAGTCATCTGTGCTACTTTTTACTTCTACAAGACCAACTTTTTCTTAACTTGTGCATACAAGTGAGAACATGCAGTATTTAACTTTCTGTTCCTAGTTTATTTCACTTAACATAATGTCCTCCACTTCCACTCGTATTGCTGTGAATGACAAGACTGCATTCCTTTTTATGGCTGAATAGTATTCTGTTGTGTAATGTGCCATTTTTTTAATCTATTCATCTGTTGTTAGATATTAGGTTGATTCCATGTCTTGGCTGTTGTGAATAGTGCTGCAATAAACATGATAAAATAGATGTCTCTTCTATATATTGATTTCCTTTCCTTTAGATAAGCACTCAGTAGTGGATTACTTGATCGATACAGTAGTTCTATTTGTAGTTTTTTGGGTTTGCTTCTTGCTTATTGTTAGAGAGAGGCTCTCACTCTGCCACCCAAGATGGAGAGCAGCGGCATGATCATAGCTCACTATAGCCTCGACCTCCTGGGTGCAAGCAATCTTCCCATCTTAGCCTCCAAAAGTGCCTGGTGCACACTGCCAGGTCCAGATAATTTTTTTTTAATGTTTTGTAGAGAAGGGGTCTTGCTATGTTGTCCAGGCTGGTCTCGAACTCCTGGATTCAAGTGATCCTCCCATCTCAGCCTCCCAAAGTGCCTGGGATTGCAGATGTAAACCACTGCACCCAGCTATATTTGTAATTTTTTTAGGAACTTCCATATTTTTCTCCACGGTGGCTTATTAATAGTTTACAGTATTATTAATAGTTTATAGTCCCAACAACAGTGTATACGAGTTCCTATTTCTTTGCATCACCTCCAGCATTTGTTTTCTTTGTCTCTTTGATAATAGCCATCCTAACTGGGATGAGATCCTACCTCACTGTGTTTTGATTTGTATTTCCCTAATGATTAGGGATGCTGAGCATTTTTTCATATATTTATTGACCTTTTATGTCTTTTTTTGAAAAATTTCTGTTCAGATCATTTGCTCATTTTTAATCAATTGTTTGGGATTTTTTGATGTTGAGATATTTGAGTTCCTTTTATATTCTGGATATTAATCCTCTGTCAGATAAATATTTACTAAATATTTTCTCTCATTCTGTAGGTTGTCTTTTCACTCTGTTGATTATTTCCTTTGCTGTACAGAAGCTTTTTAGTTTGATATAATTCCATTTGCTTATTTTTGCTTTTGTTGCCTGGCTTTTGAGGTCTTATTCATAAAGTCTTTTTCAAGACCAATGTCTAAATCATTTCTGCTATCTATAGTTTCTCTAGTAGTGTTATAGTTTGGGGTCCTACATTTAGGTCTTTAATCCATCTTGACTTGATTTTTGTATAGGATGAGAGGTAGAACATCTAATTTCATTCTTCTGCATATCAATATCCAGTTTTCCCAGCACCATTTTATATAAGTGACTTAAGCATCTGCAGATTTTGGTATCCACAGCAGGTCCTGGAACTAATCTCCCACAGATAGTAAGGGACAACTAAAATTGTCTCTTAGGGTTTCTGTGAGTATTAAAGAGATACCACATGGAAAACACTTGGAACCATGTCTGGCATGTAGCAAGTACTCAATAAATGCTAACTCTTCATATTGCTGCTGAGATTAAGAATGCTTGAAGTGACCAGGCACAGTGGCTCAGACCTCGGAGGCTGAGGCAGGAGGGTTGCTTGAGCCCAGGAGTTCAAAAACAGCCTGGGCAAAACAGCAAGACCCTATCTATAAAAAAAAAAAAAAAAAAAAAGAATGTTTAAAGTGCTTGAAGCCAGTTGAATGCTGCCTTGTTTGTGGAGTATGAGGAATGTAGAAGGAAGGGTCCTGGCCAAAGCTTTGAAATTACTGCTGTAAGAGCCCAATTACATGTTTAGCCTCCTACTGTCTTCTTCTTGTTTCCCATGCACCTACTCAACAAGAAATGCTTAAGCATTTCCTGTGCCTTTATGGTGACTCTGTGCTTGGACCTCCAGTGAGTCCACCAGAAGCATGCTATTATCCCTGCCCTCCTGGAATTACATTCTGAAAGGAAAGCAAACTCTTCACCCATGACACTGAGGATGAGGTCAGACAGGAGGCACCACAGCCAATGTACAGGGACTTAGGAAGGGAGCAGTCTCTGCAGTCTGTTTCTTGTGATCCAGGAAGACCAGAATTATTCCTCAGCAACTTCCCTCTGTCCTTGCCACAGTGTGTCCCAAGCACACAAGTGATGCCATCATTCCCAGCTGGTTCTTCTCTCCCTGTTAAGCCCCACTTGGACTTTCCCAGCTCCTTGGATCAAAGATTCTTCAAATACTTTATCTTTAACCTTTCCTGTTTTGTCCCTGGCTATCACTCTTTCTCCCCCATATATACTACACCTACTTCTCCTCCTAATCTTTTACTCAGCAAATATCTGGAACATCACAAATAAACAAGTATCTTGTAAGTTTACATTTCACCCACATAAGGCCAAGAGCTCCCTAAGGACAAGGATTGTCTTGTTCAACTGTGTGGCTCCCACAGCACCTGGCTTAGTACTTATCTATGCCCCAAAGAAATACATACATGAAGCAGTGGGCTTTCATCACAAACTCCTCAGGGCCTAAAACAGAAACTGGCTTTTTTTAATTGACCATTTTGTTCTAACAGTCTCTGATCCCCACTCCTGGTGCCAGCCCAGGGCCAATGCTAGTGGGTAAGGATGTAAATATAAGCACCTTCTGTGGGGGTTCACTCAGGATGGTAGGATATATTATATAATTATAGAATATAGTTACAAACCTTCTTGGAAGACTGAGACATTTGCATAGTTTCAGTCGAAGTTTCAACTGAAGACAGCCTAATCCCCTTTAGCTTTAATTCATAAAAAAAAATAAAATAAAATAACTAGGGAATGTAGGGGAGTTTATCTGAATAACTTTTTTACTCATGTGATCCTAAAACTAACCTTTAATCTTTCATGAGCCAGATGGCTCTCTCAGGGGTAGGGCAACCAGATTTATCAACCACAAATGGTGTTTGCTTTAGGCCTCAAAACCTGGCCTTTAATCATTATCCATAAGTGTGTTGACTCAGAGCCTCTCCTATTAAATCTATACTGAATAAATGTCTAGAATACCAGCTGGTTGGGGTCGTGGCTGCTACCTCTCTCAGGAATGTCTGTGAGTGGCCATGGACACCCCTAGCCTACTCTTTCACTGGAGATTTGTGTTTAAGTGAATTTGTTCATCTGTCACTGAGTCAGGGTCTGCAGGTCAGACCCCAAAAACCTTCAACATCTCCTACATCAACTTCTTCCTGTTGGGTTTCCCTGGACTTCTAGAGTGGTAGCCCCTCCTGGTCCTGCCTCTTGTCTTTATGTGACCATCATCTCTGCCAATGCACTGGTCATTCACACTGTGGTTGCCCGGCAAAATCTGCATCAGCCTATGTATATGTTCATCGCTCTGCTCCTAGCTATCAGCATTTGTGCTGCCACAGCTGATGCCTAAAATGCAGGAGGGCTTTGTGCATTATGCTAACCCCATATCGCTGAATGGCTGCCTGGCCCAGACGTTCTTTATCTACTTCACCTTCCTCGTGGACTACAACCTCCTTCTGGCCATGGCCCTAGACCACTACATGGCCATCTATCACCCACTCCACTATTCTGACTTGATGACTTGCCAGCTGCTGGGCCTGCTGGCCATTCTTGCCCTGACACAGAGCCTGGGAGTTGCAGTCCCCTTGCTTCTGCTAACTGCAAAAGCCCAATTCTGCCAGACAGCAGTGATTCAACATTTCACTTGTGAGTATATTGCACTGCTGAGCATAGATTGTGGAGACCTGACCTTCAACATCTGGCCGGGGCTGGCTATGCAGTTGGCCACTGTAACCTTTGATCTGGCCCTGCTGGGGACCTCCTACACCTGCATCATCTATGATGCCTTCTGGGTCTCTTCTTGGGGAGCCCAACCCAAGGCCTTACACACATGTGACTCCCACTTACTGGTCATCCTCATCATCTACCTCTTTGGTTTTTCCACTTCCATTGTCTCCCAAGTAACCAAGACTGGGTCCCAGGATGTCCAGAATCTACTTAGTGCCATATACTTGCTGCTTCCAGGAGCCTTGAATCCTGTCATTTATGGGGTGAGAACTAGGGAGATTTAGCAACATGTAGAAAAGATGCTCTGTGGAAAGGAAAAAGCCCAAAATGCGGAGGAGAAGCCAAGAGGCTGCAGAACATGAGAGGAAATTGCCAGGGTGAGAGGACTTTACTAACTTGGGAAGTTGGGGCTATGACCTCTGAGAAGAGATAAGCAGGCAGTACTCAGGGACAGGCTGGAATTTCCTCAGCAGATTATGGGCTCAACAGCAGGCCCCCATTAGTCAACTGTTGCTCGTTAAATTCTTAGAATGTTCCTTCTGTTTTTATCCCCAGTAATAAAAGTGTGTTTACCTATTTATTCTTCTTAGTTTATTTTCTTGTTCTCTTTCTCCCAACTCCTGAGAAAGTCCCAACTAATATCTGGATGTATGAAACTTAACTAAGGGAGTCTTACAGAGCAAGTCATACAGACCACAACCTGCCCCAAACACCACTCTGAAACAAATAAACAGGCAGGCCCTTCCCTGGGGCCCAGTCTCTCCCAAACATAGCCTAAACTTGACATTAAGTTTATTCTGACCTAATACACAGGTCAGCCGTGAGGCTTCCAGTCTAATCCAGGTACCAGGCTGGGTTCTAGAGTCCAGTCAGTCCCAAACACAGGTGAGGTTCTTTTCTGAGATCCCAAAGCTGTACAGGCACACAGGTCAGGTTTACCCCACAGTGTGCAGTCTAGCCCACACAAACAGGTCAGGTCCTGCCCAAGGGCCCCAGTCTGACACACACCCAGACCAGGTCTTCTTCTGGGTCCCTGTCTGACTCAAAGACCAGAGTAGACTCTACCTGGGAAACCCAAACCTATCACACAGGTCAGACTTTGAGGCCTCCATGCTGACCTCAGGCACACAGATAGGGTCCTGCCCTGGAGCCCACGTCTGACCCAAAAACCAGACTAAGCCCTGATCTGGGATCCAGATACAAGTTGGAACCATACCCATAGTTAGGCCATTCTTCCCATGACAGTCAATGTGATCTACCTAAAAGCTACCCCTTCTTTAAAGACTTCCACAGCTCTGGCTGAGCGCGGTGACTCACACTTGTAATCCCAGCACTTTGGGAGACCGAGGCAGGCAGATCACTTGAGGCCCACATGGTGAAAGCCTGTCTCTACCAAAAATACAAAAATTAACCTGGTGTGGTGGCATGTGCCTGTAGTCCTAGCTACTCAGATGGCTAAGGCAGGAGAGAAACACTTGAACCCAGGGGGGCAGAGGCTGCAGTGAGCCAAGACCGAGCCATTGCACTCCAAAAGTGAGCCAAGATCAAGCCACTGGCAAAGAAAATATTTGCTAATTAATTATCTGATAGAGGATTAATATCCAGCCTGGGCAACAGAGCGAGACTCAGTCTCAAAATTAAAAAAAAAAAAAAAAGATTTTCAAAGCTCCTTATCATCTACAGAAGGAAAGAGTGTTCAGGAATATCCCAGAAAGGGGCTGCAGTGCCTGCACACTGACTGCACAGAATCATCTGCTAAACAAGCCTGAGTTTTCTCTTCCTCTGTCAATTGATCATAGGGAACTCCCCATGAGGCCATAGGCGCAGGCTGGGGAAGAAAAGGCAGTGTAGCAGGAGTGGAGACCTCGGGCTTTTGGGTCACTTCTTCATGTAATTCACTTGTGCCTTCAGGGTTTGCTAAGCCTGATTTTGTATATATCACTTCCATTTGATGATGGAGTGCTGCCGTGCATGCTCAATTTTATGGCAAGGTGAGTCAGATAACAGCCAGCTCAAGTTACATTTTAATTTGGTGGCCCATGGTTAAGTGTTCAGCCTCTACCAAGGCAAGCCAAAAGCTGTTTCTCAAAAGGAGAGTAGTTATGCACAGGGGATGATGGCAGGGCTTTGGTCCAAAATCCTAAGGGCCTGTCCTTAGGATTCACTTACAGGGGTCAGCCAAAGGCTCCAGTGAGCATCTCTATCTGCCACTGCCAATTCAAGCACCATTGGATCTGATGGATCAGATGGCCCAAGTAGCAGAGAAACTTCCCTGGCAGACTGGACCTGTGGCAGTGCCTTCTCTTGTTCTGGGCCCCACAACTAGCAGCTTTTGGTAAATAGGATGGAGTAGCATGTCCCCAGTGTGCTGCTCCAAATGAATCCTAAATTCAGTGGGGGTAATTAGATTTCGGAGTGGCATGTGAAGACACTCAATTGCCATAACCAAGCTGGGAATGGTTACCATGATTTTTTACCTCCAAGACTCAAAGAGGTACACTAAGTATCATGCCTCTTTCTTGCTTGTAGCAGGGGTCAGATGCAACAATTTATCCTTCACTTTAGAAAGAGTATCTCGACATGCCTCAAACTAGATGCCTACAAATTGCACTTATGGGCCGAACGCAGCGGCTCACACCTGTAATCCCAGCTCTTTGGGAGGCTGAGGCAGACGAATCACGAGGTCAGGAGATTAAGATCATCCTGGCCGGCCGGGCGTGGTGGCTCACGCCTGTAATCCAAGCACTTTGGAGGCCAAGGCGGGCGGATCACCTGAGGTCGGGAGTTCAAGACCAGCCTGACCAACATGGTGAAACCCTGTCTTA
>CAUYNB010076106.1:0-39587 GCA_963574225.1 Lagothrix lagotricha
TAAAGGGGTTATGAGAGGGAGGGAGAGTGTGAAGAAGGAAGGAAGGGAGGGGAGGAAGGGAGGGGAAAGAGGGAGGAGAAGGAGAGGAAGGGAGGGGAAGGAGGGAGGGGAAGGAGGGAGGGGAGGAGGAGGGGAAGGAGGGAGGGGAGGAGGAGGGGAAGGGAGGGAGGGAGCAGAGGGAGAGGAGGGGAGGAAGGAAAGGAGGGAGGGAGGGGAGGAGAGTAAGGGAGGGAGGGATAAGAGAGAGGGAAGGGGAGGAAGGAAAGGAGGGAGGGAGGGGAGGGGAGAGGAGGAAGGGAGGGAGGGAGAGGAAAGGAGGAAGGGAGAGAGGGAGAGGAGGGGAGGAAGGGAGGGAAGGAGAGGAGGGGAGGAAGGGAGGGAGGGAGAGGAGGGTAGGGAGGGAGGGAGGGAGGGAGAGGAGGAGGGAGGGAGACAGAGGACGGAGTGGAGGGAGGGAGGCAGAGGAGGGAAGAAACATGATTAACTCAACAGGGTAAGAAGGGAGTTACAGTTTTGGCTGGGGTGACTGACCCAGACTATCAAGATGAAATCAGTCTATTACTCCACAATGGAGGTAAGGAAGAATATGCATGGAATAGAGGAGATCCATTAGGGTGTCTCTTAGTATTACCATGCCCTGTGATTAAGGTCAATGGGAAACTACAACAGCCCAATCCAGGCAGGACTACAAATGACCCAGACCCCTCAGGAATGAAAGGTTTGGGTCACTCCACCAGGCAAGAACCCACAAACTGCTGAGGTACTGGCTGAAGGCAAAGGGAACACAGAATGGATAGTAGAGAAGTCATCAATACCAGCTACAAATACGTGACCAGCTGCAGAAATGGAGATTGTAATTGTCTTGAGTATTTCCTCCGTCTTTTGCTAAAAACACGTTTGTGCATGTATATACTTGTACTAAGAAAGTATCTTTATTTCCTTTCCCATTATGTGACATAAGATTTATTGACTTCATATCAGCATGTAAGTACTGTTAACTTTATGTAACAGTATTTGGGTGGGGAACTGGTACGTTTCTGGTTGTACGAAAAACAGCTGTATTATGTTAGGCATAATTATGACCTTATTATCATCTTTATCTGAAGATTATATATGATCTCAGGAGATGTGTATGGGTTCAAGTTGACCAGGGGTGGACCTGTGATGGTGAATACTGAGTGTCAACTTCACTGAATTGAAGGATACAAAGTATTGATCCTGGGTGTCTCTGTAAGGTTGTTGCCAAAAGAGATTAAACATTTGAGTCAGTGGGCTGGGGAAAGCAGATCCACCCTTCATCTGGTGAGCACAATCTAATCAGCTGCCAGTGAATATAAAGCAGACAGAAAAACATGAAAAGGAAAGACTGGCCTAGCCTCCCAGCCTATATCTTTCTCCTGTACTGGATGTTTCCTGCCCTCTAACATCAGACTCCAAGTTCTTCAGTTTTGAGACTCAAATTGGTTCTCCTTGCTCCTTGAGCTTGCAGAGAGCCTACTATGGGACCTTGTGATTGCATAAGTTAATACTTAATAAACTCCCCTTTATATATGTATATATCTCCTATTAGTTCCTTCCCTCTAGACAACTCTAATACACCAACTTAAAGTCAGATTCCTTGAAATACAAAATGATTATCTACATAAACATTCCTAGAAATTGTTAATAATAACAATCTACTTTTGTGAGTTAGGGAAATAAATGGAGGGTCTACCTGCTCTAATTTATGCCTATCCTTGAAAGTTAATAAAATTCTAATACTGAAGAAGATCCCATGGGAAAAATTAACTTTGGATTTCCCCCTTAAGAATATAGTAAAAGGCCAGATATGGTGGCTCACGCCTGTAATCCCAACACTTTTGGAAGCAGAGGTGGGTGGATTGCTTGAGCCAAGGAGTTTCAGACCATCCTGGCCAACTGGTGAAACCTCATCTCTACAAGAAAATACAAAAAATTAACCAGGATGGTGGCACATGCCTGTAGTGCCAGCTACTCAGGAGGCTGAGGTGTGAGGATTGCTTGAGCCCGGTAGGTTGAGGCTGCAGTGAGTTGTGATTGCACCATTGTACTCCAGCCTAGGCAGCAGAGCAAGACTGTCTCAAAACAACAACAATAAAATACAGTGACAATGGAGGAAATGTTTTCACCTTTATAGGTAAGACTATTAAAATTTTTTCTCAATATGTTTCCTGACAACTGAAATGTTATGATTACATCTAGAAATAGAAAAATATTATGGAATCATGATGTGGAGGCTAAAAATACACACACACACACACACACACACACACATACACACATATATAATATATGAAAAATACTGTCAGATAAAGACAAGCTAAAACACCTTTTAAGTATAAGGAAACATACCTTTTCTTTATCTAGAAGTATGAAATACTCCAAGTTTCATAATCATACTAGAGGTCCAAGAATGTCAATATTTGGTATGCACACATTTATACAAAAATGGCTCTTCTGCTAACAGTTGAGTTATGCGAAACACAGAAACACTACATAAGACTCAACTATGGCAAGAGATGGAGTCTCTTTATTAAAAAGGATCACTTTTTAATTAAACCTCCTGCTTAGAAAGACCATATTAAGTAGAATTTATTGAGGAATTCACAATTGCAAATATATCATAAAATGACTATTCTCCAGTGACCCAGCCCTTCTAATGTAATTAAAATGTCCCTGAAATCTTCCTCCACAGGACAAGGAGGACTATCTGGAAATGAAGCATGCTTACAAAAGTCCTCCGTTACATTCAAAGGACATAAAGCTAGCTTTGCTTTGCCCTCAACAACCAGCAGGTAGAAACAGCACTTCAATTTAGGTCAAGGTTAGTGGAATGGATTTCTGAAGCTCACCTAAATTTGGGAAAAAGAAAACACAATGCATGGGCTGTGTCATCACCAATGGAGCACTAATACCTCTTAGAGAGACTTCCCTGTCTCTGGACTTCACCATGTTCAGTCAAGGCAGAAAGGATCCCAGTATTACCTTTAACTGCTCTAGGGCAAAAGATGAACCATCTTGCTGTAAGTTTTCAACAATCTGTTCCACAGTATTGGCTGAAAAACAACTATAAAAAAAGGAAATGTGATTTCACCAGTGTGCAAGTGATTTCCTGTTTCTAACATACTGATGAATCTGAACATAGGCTTTCCCCCGCCTCTATTTCAATAATTAAGAATTGTCTAATCTCTTTAACAGGATGTAAAAAGAAACAGAGCATTGCTTCCCTGGGTAAGCATTTGTAGCCTACCTTCACTAATACAAAATAAAACCTACATTTTATTTTTTCTTTTGCATTTTTGCATCTATTTCTATGTAAAGAAATAATTCAACTATATAAAGTAGATGCTTCTAAATAGTAGAGATGGTTGTCTTATTTTGTAATACTTTTCTTCCTGTTTACCAAAGCCAGTCTGTCAATCTCTCAAATCACTGCACAAAACCTTTTTTGCTGATCAGCTTGATAAGACCTTCAGAGAAAATAAATTTAAAAAGATAAAAGTTAATTCAATTATTTTCTAGCTTCTCTTCCCCACTTAAGAAAACGGTTATTTTGCACTAACATGAATTTGAATCACTGCACAAAATCTTTTTGCTGGTCAACTTGGTAAGACCTTCAGAGAAGATGAATTTACAAAGATAAAAGTTAATTCAAATTATTATTTTCTAGCTGCTCTTCCCCACTTAAAAAAAAGATATTCTGTACTAAGATGAATTCTCATGGTAGATTACTAAATATAATGAATTTATTTCACCCGGTAAGAAGAAGCTACTTTCAAAGGTAAGTGAAAAAAAAGCCCTCTGCTAGCAGGGCGTGGTGACTCACGCCCATAATCCCAACACTTTGGGAGGCCAAGGTGGGCGGATCACCTGAGGTCAGGAGTGGGAGACCAGCCTGGCCAACATGGCCAAACCCTGTCTCTATGAAAAATACAAATGTCAGCCAGGTATGGTGGCAGGCACCTGTAGCCCCAGCTACTCAGGAGGCTGAGGCAGGAGAACTGCTTGAACCTGGAGTAGGGGGTGGGGGGCCTCGAAGGTTGCAGTGAGCTGAGATCTCGACACTGCATTCCAGCCTAGGGGACAGAGCAAGACTCTGTTTCAAAAAAAAAAAGCAAGCAAGCAAGCTCTATGCTATCTCAGAATTCAGCACACTATCAAACACAAGGTAATTCTAATGGTAATTATAATGTTAGCAAGTTCATTTTAATATAGTCTTTCCAAAGGAATATATAACTGAGATCTTTTAAGTACCTGTTAATTTTGTCCATGTGTTCCTCAAGTGTAAAAGACTTATCTCGATCAATCTTAGACTGTTTGAAAAGAAAAATCTTTTAATAAATTTGAACACAATATTTTAATCCTTAAAAATGTATATTTAATGATACACTTTGTGAAAGATTGTCACTTATTCCTTTCAGTCAAATTACATCTAACAGTCTAATAACTACCACTGTATGATCAAAATTCAGACAGCATACAGAACTCTAGCTCTTGAAAGTATCAATGGCAAAAATGTTCTAATATTTTTATTTACATGTATAAATACATGTAATCACTAATACATTTGACACGTTATCATTAAAATGTATCTGTGAAGTTAAGGATTGTAAGGTACCTGAAAGGTCAACCTGCCAAAATTTTCATACTAGCGAGAAATTCCCACCACATGCCTGGTATCTCTACAGCTCTGACCTTGAGAGAGAGAAAACAGCACCTCAAGGAAGAGCTCACAAATGCTGGAACTCAATAGTTAGGTTTCTGTTGTTTTAATTCTGGAACAAAAACCAATTCTAGCATGTTTATAGTTGTGGTTAATTTCTTTCACCTTAACCATTTCCCACATGATGCAATTCTGTGTCCCCTCATGATCCGACCTTCTTATGGACAAGTTCCAATTTTTCAAAGTCATTCTTCAATTGTGGGACACATATCTTAGCTGCAGGTGTGGCTGGCTCGTAGCAAAGTACAAGAGGGCTCTGCATGACCTTGATTGCTTTGGATATACTTTTCTTAACTGGACTAACTCTGAGTTAGTGTTGAGACAGGCCTATGATTACAGTTGATTCACACTAAGTTCCAATTAAATAAGACTTTTCTGTTTTTTAAACCTGTGCCATTGTAGGCTGTGTTTCTCCTGTTCTGCACTTTTGAATTTAGTACTTTGGGTTAAAACACAAGATTTGCACTTATCTTTATTAAATTTCACATTGTTACTAGTGACTAGATCACTCTAAGAGTTTTTTTTTAATCCATATTCTTTTTCCTTATTTTTCTTAGTTCTAAATCAACTTGATCAAAATGCTATCAGTGGTCTCCAAATCACTTGAGAAAAGTACTGAATAAGTCTAAGATGACTTCCCTACAGACTAACACCTATACATTTAGTAGAACTCTTGGATAAGGCCTTTAAACCCCCACAAACCATAATTCATCCCGTATTTACTCAATTCAACAATAGGAGACTATCAAATGCTCTGATAAAAACACGTGAAATCCTCACGTGCTCTGTATTCATATTCTGTGTACAAGTACTCGGTAGCCCTGACAATCTGTACTCATGTTTCCAGTTCTGGGTAATGTTTTCAGTACTATTTCTCTAAATATTTCCTTCTCTCTATCTTCTCAATTATGAATTCCTAATAACTAGATTTTAGACCTCCTGCAAAAACATCTCTAATTTTCCATTCTCTCCTTTTTCTGTTCCATTATCCTTTTCTGTTAGTTTTCCTCAACAATAGATTTTAATCTGATGTGGGTTTTTTACTCCCCATTTTATCATTTTTAAAATTTTACAGGCATAACCACTACCAAGATCAGCCAGTAGCCATCAACATCTAGGCAAGACCCTTCACTAGTAAAACGATTATGACTAACTGAAACTCAGAGGTGATCATTAGTATTTTTAGCTAATTATTTAATAATTATAAATATGTACTTGTGTTTAGACATGATGTTCTTGCACACTTTAAAATTAGACTACAGTATAGTGTAAAAACTTTTATGAGCACTGGAAAACCAAAACATCCATGTGACTAGCTTTATTGCCATGGTCTGGAACCAAACTCAGTTTATCTCTGAGGCATGCCTACATTATTCTTTGAATTATCTTTATAGTATCCATTGTTGTATCATAGGTAAAATATTTTCCTCTTAAGATGACAGTTATAGATTGGTGTTTGTTTTTCAAGTTTCCTTCTTCTTGCATTGTCTGCTTCCTTCCAGTGCCTTTGTTGTTTGTTTTGGCCTCGGAATATTTTTCTATGCAAAGCACTAAAATTAGGAAGCTTTGTGTCTAATGTCAATTGCAGTTACAGGATTCTCAACTGTATGATACATTATAAGATAGTCAGATGTGTTATGAAGACATGTCAATGTCTATGGGGTTTTTTTCTTCCAATGTATTGCTTAGCAGTGGGGTGGGATGCAGCAGTTCCGCAAGTCAACTAAGGAAAAGGGACAGAAGTCTTCCAATTTACTTATATCTCATCTCTTTTCAGCACAGTACTTCGCTCATCTCTACCCTCAGCTAGACCTGCCCGATTTGGTTTCTCTAAGGAGTCAGTCTATACTCTTCTGCCAGGTTATTGGAAGATAGCTACTCTTAGTTGTACAAGATTTGTGGAGGGGCTGGGCACAGTGCTCACGCCTGCAATCCCAGCACTGTGGAAAGCCAAGGAGGGCAGATCATTTGAGGTCAGAAGTTAGATACCAGCCTGGCCAACACAGTAAAACCCTGTCTGTACTAAAACACAAAAATTAGCCAGGCATGATGGTGCATCCCTGTAAGCCCAGCTAATCGGGAGGCTGAGGCACCATCACTTGAACCTGGGAGGTGGAGGTTGCAGTGAGCCAAGATCGTGCCACTGCACCCCAGCCTGGATGACAGAGCGAGACTGTGTCTCAAAAAAAAAAAAAAAGTATAACTGCTGCTTTTTAAAACTTATAAGAAATCTTCCTTTTCTTCTGCCCCCTTCTATACTCTAGTTTTCAGAGGGACCTGGTACCATTAGAAGAGTCTTCAGAGGGACCTGGTCCCATTATAAGGGTCTACAGCAAGAATCAGCTGACTTCTTATTGGCTTTCAGAGTTCTTTGGTTTAAGTTAGCAGCACTCATCCTTCTGATATCAAGCTTCCAAAATACTAACATCTCATGTCTGCTACTGTCTCCTCTTCTGTTCTACTTGTCTTTGTGGGTTTATGCCTTTTTTTATTCATTTATTATAATCTTGAATGGTGTTTTAGGAGGCAGCATGTATGCAATCATGTTTATCTAGAAACTATGAAGAGTTTTTAAAGATTCTCAGCTCTTACATGAAAATTTAAGTCAGACAACATAAGGAATCAAAAATAAATGCTGCAATATACTTTAATATAAATAAATGTCAAGAGTTTACAGCTCCACAAATAGTGTTAACATTGAACACCTATTACAGAAATGCCAAAACCCTTGCAAAGAACGGTAACAAGGCTCTGCACTGAAGTTAACCAGCAGTGGGAACACAGCTATGCAACTGCACAAGAAAGAAGCCATCTTATTAGCTGGCTATAGTAACAACTCTGAGGCACTGATTCTTCCACCATGCTTTAAGTAAATAAATCCTTAGTACATTTATTTATATTTACAAACTATAATATTTACCAACTGCTAATTTTTTAATTACTTCCCCTCCCCATAAATTAAAACCTGAGGTTAAGAGTACTAACAAGATTACCTCTGTATGGTAATTTTCTAAGACAGCTGCAATATTTTCTTTTGAAGGAGATTTCAAGGCTAACAAATCTTCCTCTAACATGCCCAACTAAAGGGGAGAAAAAAAAGGCAAGATCTGAGATCCAATAGAAACAGAAAGCTTTATAAAAATCTCTTCTTTTTTAGAATCCTTGTCTTTAAATTATGATGCTCTTTCTTCAGCTGATTCACTGAAAGAAATTTTGACTGAAGTTGAATAAACAGGTATTCCCACACAGCAAATGTAGCCTTCAAAGGAAGGGATAAAGATGGAAGAAATTAAGGAGGAGATACAGAAACATTTTTCTTTGTTTCTCTTAGTCTATTGAGCACTTGCAACCAAAGACCTACATTATAAATTTTATTTTTAATTAATTTTAACAAAAATTGCCACAAATGATTAGTGGCTACCATAGTCAATGCACAACACTGTAATATAGCTTCACTTATTTCTCCATCTAATCCCTCACTTAATCTATCCTACCTTGAGCCAAATAAGACTTTTTACTGTTCCCAAAATATAGCTAATGGTTTCTTGCCCCTGTGGTTTCATTAAATGTTTCCTTTACCTGACAATACCTTTTCCTGATATACTCACCAGGCCAGCTGTATTGCAACCTTTATAAAAAAGCTTCTAGTCCTTTCTTACAGGTAAGCTTTTCCTCCTTTGAATTCTTTGAGTATTCTCTTTGTATTATTTTTACACTTACCACACTTTACACCTCTGCCAGATGAGAAAAATGGTTATTTATCTTTTGTATTTACTTCTAATCCCACCCCCAAAGTATAGTCCTCCTTTTTGTATCCTCTACAGGCCCTAAGAATGCGTCTACTCACTGCAAATACTAGTATTGAACACACTGACAAAGAAAGAAACGGGTTATGCATCAGGTCTCTCTCCTATACTAAATTAAATTCCACTGTAATCATGGGTGTCCCTTTCAGACAGGATAATCGCATGCCCATGTTTGCTTCCTGTTATAGCTCAAGGGAAGCATGAGACAGCTGCCTGCTCAACGTGACTGAGGATGCCCACAACACAGAGAAGGATCTGAATCTTCAGCCAAAGATGACAGAAAACCCTCATAACAGTGTACAGAGACAACCTTCAATTTTGCACACTTCATACATTTTACATAATCTGTAACAGTGTGAGAAATGAGACCAAAGTTCATCAACATAAAAATTTCCACAGCCAATTTATAAAGTTTGTGAAGAGAATTCTATTAGTGACCAAACAGTACGTTTTTCTGCTATCCAGCTGTTCAATGGCCAAAGAGGATGTGTGAGACTAAATCATCATCATTTGTAAAAAGTCCTTGGGGGGACTCACATTCTAGGCCAACTGCCAATATAATCTCTGGTATCATTACCCAAAACAGAAGAAAGTTACAGATATGAGGATAAAACGGATCATCCTCTGTAATATAAAAGAGACTCTCAATGAAAAATCTGGTCACCTCTAAAAATATAAAACTGCATTTAAAATATTAATAATAGTAAAATTTTGAGTGTTTAACTATATGTCAGTTACTGGGCTAAGCATGTAACGTAATATTTTCTAAATTAATTTTTATAGCTTTCCTTCCCCTATACAAAAATACCCTTCTTCCCTTAAGACCAGATATTTATCTGATGACCATGTGCTTCCTAGGAAGCTGACTTTACCCCACCGATCCAAGAATAGAGTGTGCATTACTTAGATAAGCCAGTTGGTACATTCTATCTACTCATATGGTTCAAGAATGAGATAAGCCAGTCTAGTCAGAATGAACTAAGCCAGGTGAAGCTAAATACACCCTAAGTCTCTTGCTGGGTAATCTGGGGCAAAACTACCTTGAATTGGGTCTTCTGTCACATGTAACACAAGGAGTTTCAACTATTATTGCAATAGTGTCATCTCCATTCTGCAGATGGGGAAGCGAGGGGGGGGGCGGGGCAAGAGAGGCTAAATTCCAGTTAAGATTTAAACTCAGACTAACTATATACTCTTTGCCACTACATTATTCTGTGCTGAGAAAATTGGCCACACTGTTTAAAAAAAAAAAAAAAAAAGCAAAGATAACATGTGTTCTTTGTAACAGATATGTTTTTAAAAAGCCAAATACAATTATTTTCAATGTACTAGGGAAATTCATAACCAAAAGAAGCCTTCAAAAGTCCTCATAAAATAAAAGCCTATCTTTTTATATATAAATTTAATTTGTACATATTAGACTTTCTTAAGGTAGGCATGACTTTTTTTTTTTTTTAACAGACTCTAATTGTTCATTTAAAAATACTCACTGAAGGTGCCAGCCCTGAATCCAGGTATCATTATCTCCAATTTGCATATGAGAAAACAGAATTAGAGAGCTTATGCACTTTTTCCAAGGTAACACAGCTATAAGCTAATAGGTCCAGGACTCACATCATGATTCCACAAAAAGTCTGTGGATCTCAACTACCCACTATACCTTCCCACGCACTATTTTGTGTTGCTATTCCAACATTATAAAATGCAAACATCCAAAAAAAGTACCTTTTCAGAATCTACAAAGTGTGTAGCAATTCCTGCTCTGTACACATCTCTTCCTTTTAGTCTGAATCCTGTTAATGCCAGGAAGTAACCAAGTTTTCCTTGAAGTCGTGGCAAGAAATAACCTCCACCCACATCAGGGAACAGTCCTGTAATTAAATGTAACAAAAAGAGATAATGGTGATTCACATGAAAAAGACAAATATAATCTCTTTGCTGCAGATCACACAATCATTTCTCTCTGGAGTTTGAATCTACAGTACAAATATTATTAAACTAAGTACTGTGCACAGCAATCAACACCACAAAAGACTTTCTATAAACTGTGCTAACTTAACTTGGGTATTTTTCGAAACTTCCATGTCTCATTTCTATAAAATACAGTAAAGTATTTGATGACACAATGTTTTGTACATTAAAAGTACCCAATAATGTTACCTAAATTTTCTTTTTTTTTTTTGAGACCAAGTGTCACTCTGTTCCCAGGCTGGAGTGCACTGGTGTGATCTCAGCTCACTGCAACCTCTGCTTCCCGAGTTCAAGCGATTCCCCTGCCTCAGCCTCCTGGGTGCTGGGACTGCAGGCACATACTACCACACCTGGATAATTTTTGTATTTCAGTAGAGACCGGGTTTCACCATGTTGGCCAGGATGGTCTCGATCTCCTGACCTCATGATCCTCCCACCTCAGCCTCCCAAAGTGCTAGGACTACAGGCATGAGCCACTGCGCCCGCCAATGCTACCTAAATTTTCTTACCACTGATTTACTTTTGAAGAATCTCCAAAATAGGTAAAAACTTCAAAAACTTTATTTCCAAATGAGCACAGGAAGAAAATACATAACCTATTGTCTATTACAGAAAAATTATTACCATTTAAATCATTTCCCAAACTTAGTCAATTATCTAATATTCAAGATGTTTAACTATTGATGCAATCACCACAAGTCCCACTAACTGAACAATTTTATACCTAACAAAATCATTTGCATTTACCCTTTTCTTAACCATCAGTATTCAAAAATTATCTCTTTACTGGTAACAACTGAAAATAGCATATATACAAGTAATTACCAGCATACTCCTTTGGGTCTTTAAGATCTTAAACAATGGTGACCCTCTAATTTTATAATTTATGTATCTGTTCTGAAGTTTCATTTAATTATGTTGAGATAAAAACACAAGCACTGACATTCTCTCCAGTTCTACTTTACAAAAAGGTCCTAGACTTAAAAGAAAAAGCAGCAGGCTCCCGTAAACTAAAATATCTCTTAGTACTTCAAACTAGCTAGGTCTCAAGTAAACTCATAACCTCCCAGGGCCATTCCCACAATCTTCCTCCAGCATCACCTACCTTAATAAAGGGTGCAACCATCCAGTCTTGACACCATCTGGTACCAGCCCCTTAATCCCCATCAGTAACCACATCCATTGATTTCCCCTCTAAACCACTCTCCACACAATAACCAAAGTGATCTTTTTAAAACACAAATCCATACCAGAGTCTTGCATTCTACTGCTTAAAACCCTCCCATGGCTGCCTATTTCTCCTGGATTAAAACAAACACCTTTATCAAAGTCTTCAAGGCCCCTGGCCACTTTTTCCACTACATCCCTTACTCCTCAACTCGCTATACTCCAGCCATTCTAGTCTTCTTTTAGTTCCCCAACACTCTACACTCCTTCCTGCTCCAGAGCCTCAGAAGCATGCTGCCCAAGTGGGAAAAACCCTCCATCCAGACAACACATTCTTTTCTTCCAGGGTGCCACATTCTCTCTTTTCTTCCCCCTTGCCCCAATACTGCTTTCCACTCTACCTTGCTGGCACCACCTCCTCTGCTTGACCTTTCTCACTGTGCCTAAGCTCCATATTAGGCTACCTCCTCTTTCCTACATACAGATTTTCCTTAATGCCTATGACTTTAGATAGCATCTATATGCTGATTACTCCCTGCTATAGACTGCATTGTGTCCTTCCAAAAAGTCCTATGTTGAAGCCCTAACTCTCCATGTAACTGTATTTGGACAGGGTCTTTGAAGAGGTAATTAAGGTTAAGTGAGGTCATAAGGGCGGGGTCTTAATCTAACAGGATTGGTGTCCTTATAAGAGAAGGAAGAGACACCAGGGATGCATATGAACACAGAAAAGGCCACATGAGGACAGAGCAAGAAGGCAGCCATCAGAGGGCTCAAGAGAACCATCTGCTGACACCTTGATCTCAGCCTTTCAGTCTTCAGGACACTGAGAAAAAAAATTTCTGCTGTTTAAGCCACCAAGTAGTGTAATAACCTCTTATGCAACCTCACTGCTTCTACTCTGCTACCCCTACAATCCATTATCCTCAAAACAGCCAGAATCATGGTATTAAAATATAAATACAAAATATATTATGCCATTCCCTGCTTTACACTCCTTCACAACTTCCCATATTTAGGTTTAAATCTTAACTCTTCACCAGAAGCCCCCATGCACTCTTTCAAGAACATGTTACATCACTCCTGCCCTTAATCCAGACACAGATGCCTCCATTTGGTTCCTTGAACAGCCCAAGTTCCTTCTTATCTAAGGGTGAATTAAGTTTTCTCAATGCCACAATATTCTTCTCTCAGTTCTTAATGTAGCTGACACTTTCTTGTCATTCAAATCTCAGCTCAAAGGACAACTCCTCTGACAGCATCTTTCATCATCCAATTTAAAGTAGCCATCTGGGAGACTTACACTTTGGACAAGATAGTGTAACAGGAACCAGACTTATCCCCCTACAAGAAACAACTATAAAAACAGACACAATATATGGATCCATAGTGTTTTCAACACACTGAACATCAAGGAATAAAGAAAAGTGGTCTCTGAGTATCAGAAAACAAGCAAGGTAAACCCTAGAACAGCTCTAGCTTCATGCCTTAAGAGAGTTCCCAGGCCCAGCACAGTCCCTCATTTGAGAAGATGAAGCTAAGAGTCCAGAAAAACCAAGACAGCTAGAACTCCCAGAACAGAGTACCAGAGCAGATAGAGCTGCAGAGAGAAAGCTCTGGAGATCTGCAAGGTGTCTCTTTTCAGTACTTAACTTAGGAATGGACAGTGTGTGTGTGTGTGTGTGTGGTATGTGTATGTATGTGTGTGTGTGTGTAAATAAACTACATGATTAGTCAAGTTTTCACACTGCCAGAGGCTGGGTAATTTATAGAGGAAAGAGGTTTAATTGACTCACAGTTCCACATGGCTTAGGAGGCCTCAGGAAACTTACTATCATGGCAGAAGGCAAAGCAAGCTTGGACCTTCTCATAAGGCAGCAGGAGAGAAAGAGTGAGGAGCAAAGTGGGAAGAGCCCCTTATAAAACCATCAGATCTCATAAGAACTCACTATCATGAGAACAGCATGGGAGAAACTGCCCATGAACCAATCACCTCCTACCAGATCTCTCCCTGGACACATGGGGATTACAATTCAAGATGAGATTTGGGTGAGAACACAATGCCTAACTGTATCACTACATGAGACTAAGGAAAGAACCACAGAAAATGATTATACAGAACAGTACTGGGAACCCACACAGGACTGAAAACATCATGTTCCCCACCAAATGGACTAGAAAAACTCACGACTGATGTCATGGGGGCACTGCGCAGAATACAAAGTAAGACCTTGCCCCAGTAGTGGGACATAATTAGCCCCAGTTAGAGCACTGCTCCAATCCTGCAAGAAAATAAATAATCTTATAATGCTTGAAAATATTAAGACGTTTCCCAGGAATTTAAATTAATCTCAGAATCAATCTCAAAAATATTTAAAAGAACACAAAAATATCCAGCACCCAATAAAGTAAAGTTTACAATATCTACAATTCAATAAAAATTACCAGCTATCTAAAGATGCAGGAAAATAGTAACTATAATGAGGTAATTAAAAAAAAAAAAGAACATAAATGTAAGAACTAGCAGACAAAAACATTAACACAGTTACCATAAACATAACCTATGTGTTCAACAAGTTAAATCAAGACAAAGAAGATTTCCCTTTTTAAAAGAAGAACCAAATCATACTTCCAGAGATGAAAACTGAAATGAATGTATAAGCTGAAAGAGACCTGGATGAGATTAACGGCAGATTAGTTCTTGCAGAAGAAAAGATTGATAAAGACAGAGGAACAGAAACCATCTAAAATGAAAGAGAGAAAAAAAAGTTTTAAATGAATGAAACATAAGTGAGCCTTATAGAAGTATAACTAGAATTCCTGAAAAGGGAATGGGTGAAAGAAAAATATTTGTAGTAATAATGGCAAAAATTTTTCCAAATTTGACACAATTTATAAACCTAAATAGCTCAACCACCACAAGCATTAGAAATATGAAGACCACCAAAGTACATCATAATCAAATGGCTTGAAACATGTGATCAAGAAAAAAATCTTAAGAGCAGCCAGAGAAAATAAAAGGACACAGAGGAACAAAAATAAGGATTAGAGGAGACATTTCATAGGAAACAATGTAAATGAGAAGACAGTGTAGTAACATCTTTAAATTACTGAAATTAAAAAACAGAGTAGAATCAAATTCCATACCCACATCTCACACAAGTGAACTCAGGTTTCACCTGAGGACATGAGACAAAGAAGAGCAAACAAAATCTAAAATAAGCAGAAAAAAAGGAGGAATAAATACTGGAGCAGAAATCAGCAAAACAGAAAATAAATGAAAACAAAAATCTGTTTTTTTAAGATTAATAGAATAAACCTCTAACTAGATTGATTAGGGAAAAAAAGAGAAGACATAATGACCAATATCAAGAGTAAGAGAGCCAGAAATCACTACAGAGTCTACAGATACTAAAAAGATAATAAGGGAATGTAACTGTCTTAGTCCATTTTGTGTTGTTATGAGAGAATACCACAAACTGGGGTAATTTAGAAAAAAAATTATTTTTCAAGTTCTGGAGGCTAAAAAGTCCAATATCAAGGTGCCAACATCACATGAGGGCGTTCTTGCTGCATCAACCCATGGCAAAAGCAAGAGTGAGACAGGATAAAAGAGCAAGAGGAAAGGGGGCTGAAGTCATCCCTGTATCAGGAACCAACCTGCAATAACTAACCCATTTCCAAGATAATGGCATTGATCCATTCATGAGGGCAGAGCCCTCATAACCCACTCACCTATTACAGGTTCCAACTCGCAACACTGAGTTGGGAATTAAGTTTCCAACACGAGAACTTCAGGAGATACATATAAAAAAAGCAACTATAAACAACTTTATGCCAATAAATTAACAAATTCCTTGAAAGGACCTGATACAGTTTGGCTCTGTGTCCCCACTCAAATCTCATGTTGAATTGTAATCCCCAGTGTTGGATAAGGGGCCTGGTGTGGGGGGTGACTGGGTCAGAGGGACAGATTTCCCCCTTGTTCTCATAATAGTGAGTTCTCATGATAATCTGGTTGTTTTAAAGTGCGTAGCACTTCCCACTTCTGTCTCCCACTGGCCATGTGAAGATACACTTGCTTCCCCTTCATCTTCCACCATGATTGTAAGTTTCCTGAGGCCTCCCCAGTCATGCTTCCTGTACAGCCTGTGGAACTGTGAGCCAATTAAACCTCTTTTCTTTATAAATTACCCAGTCTCAGGTAGTTCTTTATAGCAATGTGAGAATGGACTAATACAGAAAATTGGTACCAGAGAAGTAGGTCATTGCTATAAAGACACCTGAAAATGTAGAAGTGACTTGAGAACTAGGTAATAAGCAGAGATTGGAATGGGTTGCCTCTTCACTCTAATTGTTTTCTCAGAAATCTACAAATTTCTACTTTTTTTTGGGGGGGGGGTGGTGACATGGTCTGGCTGTATTGCCCAGGCTAGAGTACAGTGCTGTGATCTCAGCTCACTGCAGCTTCTGCTTCCCAGGCTCAAGCCATCCTCTAACCTCTGCCTCCTGAGTAGCTGGGACCACAGGTGCACACCACCACACCCAGCTACTTTTTGTTATTTTTGTAGAGATGGGGTTTTGCCATACAGATTTTACCTCCTTGGTTAAATTTATTTCTAAGTATTTTATCCTTTTTGATACTTTTGTAAATGAAATTGTTTATTTTTCAAATAGTTTGTTGTTAGTGTATAGAAATGCTACTGTTTTTATGAGTTGGTTTTATATCCTACAGCTTTACTGTATTTATATATTAGTTCAAACAGTTTTTTGCCGGAGCTGAGTTTCTCTCTCTCTCTCTCTCTCTCTCTCTCTCTGTGTGTGTGTGTGTGTGTGTGTCTCTCTCTCTCTCTCTCTCTCTCTATATATATATATATATATACATATGTATTTTGATGTTAAGGGATATATTTTTCATTTAAGATCAGAAACAAGACAGCATGTCATCAGCAGTGACAGTTTCACCTCTGCTTTTCCTGTTTGGATGCCTTTTCTTTCTTTCTCTTGCCTAATTGCTCTGACAAGAATTTTCAATACAGTATTAAATAGATATGATGAGGGTGGGCATCACTGTCTTGTTCCTGATCTTAAATGAAAAATATATCCCTTAACATCAAAATTAATTGGTAAAAGATTAAATGCTTTCCCCTAAAACCAGAAACAAGGAAAAAATGTTCACTGTCACCACTTCTATCCAACACTGTACTGGAAGTTCTATTCTATGCAATAGAGCAAGAGAAAGAAATAAAAGGTATCCAGATTAGAAAGGAAAAAGTCTAACTGATCTTACTTGTAAATGACATAATTGTCTCTTTAGGAATTCCAGTAGAGTAGAATCAAATTCTATTCTAAAGCAACTAATACTAATAAGTGACTTTAGTAAGTCTGCATGATAAAAGTAAGTTAAAAACATCAACGGTATTTCTATAGCCTAGTAACTAACAATTAGAACTGAAAGTTTTTTCAAAACCATCATCAATATAAAATACTTTTATGAATAAATCTGACAAAAGACCTATAAACTGAAAACTAAAAATCCATGCTGAGAGAAATTAAAGACCACTTACATAAATGGAGAAATATATCTTACTCACAGGTCTAAAAAGACTAGATAGTGTTAAGATGTCAATTCTCCCTAAATCCATCTGCTGGCTTTTTTGTTGAAATTGACAAGTGACTCTAAAATACATATGGAAATATAAAGAACCTATATAGCCAAAGCAACTTGGTGGGATACAAAAAACAAAGGCAGAACATTATCGCTACCTGATTTTAAGACTTACTATAAATTTAGCAACAGTAACCAAGACAACACGCTGTTGGCACCATGATCAACATCTACAGACAACTGTAACAAAGCTACACAGGCAGTTCAGTGGCAAAACAATACCCTTTCAACAGTTAGGTACTGGAGTGATTGTACTTCCATATACAAAATCAACTTTGACTTATATTGATGATCCATACCCCTCACCACATACAAAAATTAACTGAAAACTGTCACAGTTTTGATCACAACTCAAAACGGCATAGATCTAAAAGCAAAAATATATTCCCTTAATGATCTTTTACCTACAGTGTTCATCTTTTATTTACACTGTGTTGATGCCTCCTTTAATATTCTGTTTTGTGTTTTCAGATACAATTGAGCTAATAGAGACTTCTAAGCATCTATTTAATTTTTTAAAAATCTTTTCACTATAGTATCTCACACAAGATTCCATCAATTCCTTCAACAACAGTAAACTCTGATATGTATCAAGAAAAGATGATGCTAAAAGTAATATAAAAAAAAAATTTGGTTGTTTACCTATTGCTGTTTCTGGCATGGCAAAAAGACACTTTTCTGTAGCCACTCGAAACTGCCCATGGACTGAAAGACCAACTCCCTAGGGGGAAAAAAAGGCAAAAAAGGTGGAGTGGGCGATTAAATATATTGTTAAAAAACAAATTCACACACTCACAAATATTACAAAGCAAGTAAATTATCTTTATACTCCACAAGAACCTGCTTCAGGAGATCAGTTGTCCCCATCACCTTCAATTAACTTTGAATTCCACAAACATCACACGACTATATTCCCCTTTATTAAACATTTACACACAGTCTGACCACACCCCCATCCTAGTCTGGTCATTCTCTTTCTCCACAGAGACACATAGCTGTTATCAATTTGGTAAGTAACCTACAGATTTTTTTTTACCTACGTATTTCTTATATTTGAACAAATGTGTATATTTATCTGATATATATTTAAGAATATATACAACTATACATATATAAAATTCACACTCTATTCCATGGCCTGCAAGGCTCTACATCACCTGGCCTAGCCTACCTCTTTGCCTTTATCTCCCATCACTCTTCCCGCACTCATTCCACTAGCCATTCAAGCTTTGTGCCATTCCTCCAAAATTTTAAGCTTTTACAATTTCAATTAATCATAAAACTTATTTTTGGAGATGGAGTCTCACTCTGTCACCCAGACTGGAGTGCACTGGTGCAATCTTGGCTCACAGCAACCTCTGCCTTCCGGGTTCAAGCAATTCTGCCTCAGCCTCCTGAGTAGTTGAGATTACAGGCACCCACCACCACGCTTGGCTAATTTTTGTATTTTTAGTAGAGATAGGTTTCACCATGTTGGCCAGGCTGGTCTCGAACTCCTGACCTCCGGTGATCTGCCCAACGTGGGCACCTCAGCCTTACAAAGTGTTGGGATTACAGGCGAGAGCCATCTCATCCAGCCAATCATAAAACTTCTAAAGTAAGGAAGACATACTAGAGAAGGCCACTGCCTGCTCAATCACTGTTTTTTCTCTAAGGGAATCTGCTCTGCCTAGAGACTTTTTTCTTTTCCCTAGCAGGGGCTGAACTAGGGATGGGCAATGGACCCAAGGGCAGCCAATGGAGATTAACCAGAATTCAGAGGCCTGGGAAGCAAAGGCACAGGGGTGAATTAGACTAAGTTTGAGTACCTAAGGTTCCTTACTCTTAGGTACTCAAACTAAAACACAGTGCACAGCTGTCAGTCGATGGATGACAGGCAGTGAAGCTTAAAGGTCATCTGACATTGGAGCTAAAGATGGTATGATAGCCAAATAAAAGCTGAAATTATATGCAGTAGAGAACAAAAACCCCTGAGAATGCTGCAGTCTGTACAAGATGGAAGATAAAACAAATACATAAAAAGATTCAGAGATAGAAAAATAAACACACAAGAAAAAAATAAAAATAAAAATAAACACACGAACTTGCCTGACGCCCACACCTGCCGCCCAATTTTCAGGAAGATAAGCTATGCTCCGGCTTTTGTCTTTGGATTCCCATTTGGTCCCTGAAGTTGTCTAATAACTGCCCCATTCTCTTTTGTGGATCTGTTTGAGGGAGTCTCTGTTCTTTCCAATTAAAGTCTCTTCACCACATTTTTAGTTAGAACCAGACCTAGATCCTGTCATCAGCATCACACAACATAAGTCTTTCACCCCCCATATATATTCACTGCAATACTGTTCTGTGCTTTCCCTCCCAACACAACCTCCTAACACTGCTGTCCCTGACTAGCCATTCCCATCACATCTTCTGGAATCCTCATTCCTTTACAAAAGAACAACCTAACAGACCAAATTCTCTAGAGAGGGCCCTCCCTACCTCCTGAACTCTATGGAAAAACAAACTTAAAAGCTCATATTACTTCACATAGACACTACAGATCCATACATGGTAATGGATTCACTGATTCCATTCTTTATCTTATGTTACATAGTATATTTTGTTTCAGCATTGGCTGTTAATAGTGAATGAAAGAAAAGACATCAAGTTTTGAGTAAAAAGTTATTAATGAAAAACAGAATAAGAGACCACTGACATAAGTATAATAAAGAGCCACTTTTAAAGCCTTTCAATAAAGATGAAGGCTGGAAACAGTCAAGTCACTTCACTTGAAGATACTAGGAATATGCTGAACCACGATGAATGAGGTGTAAAACCCTGACGGCAGATTCATAACTAATTTTTCTATCTTGCATCAAAGAATCTATTATAGGTTACTTGTAAGAAGTACCCCTTAATGTCTGAAATTTTATCTTCCATTTTATTTGACCCTTAATCTTAGCTGATACTCCTTTGCTAAACTAAAAACTCTCCAGAGTCTTCAAGTTTTATTGTATTAGCTAATTTTTATAGATTCATTCTCCAAATGTAATACTTTATTCCAATTCCTACTCTCCTCAAATACTCTCCTCAAAACCTATCAAACTCAGTAGTCAAATCTCGTTTTTCAACTAACTGAATACTAACTAACTATCTCAGTAATATCTGATAGAGTTGCTCATTCCTACTTTATGAAAGGCTTTACTGGGCTTTGAGATACCATACATTCCTGTTTTAAAATCTAATTAATTAGTCACTCTTTCACTTCTCCCTGATATCAAAGTGTTGATTTGCCACAATAATTAGATGCCATCCTTTCACTCTTGCCACAATAATTAGATGCCATCCTTTCATTCCACTTCACTCTACTCCAATGTATTCTGCCATGTCTACATTCATTCCCTAGGAGATCTCTTCCAGCCCTAGGATTTTAAGCACCACCTAAAACACCAATAAATTATTTCCCCATCCCTGATTTCTCTACTCAGCTATTTAACATCTCATTTTGAATGTCTAATAAGTATCTCAACCTTCACACATTCGAAGTAAATCTCTTGATTTCTCCTTAAGTATGCTCCTCTCTCTGTCTTCACCTCAGTAAATAGCATCACAATTCACCCAGCTGCTCAGGCCAAACATCTCAGCGTTAACCGTCTTTCCTTCCTACCCAACAATGTAATCTATGAACTATTCTGACAGCTCTAACTTCAAAATATAACCTGGACTGGGCCACTTTTCACCATCTACACCATTCCAACCCTACTTGAAGCCTTTATCCACTCTTGCCTGGGCTGGTGTCTCTTGCTTCTATTTTTGCCACAATCTATCATCTCCATACCAAAGCATGCTTATTAAAAATGTAAAACATATCACGTGATTCTCCTGCCCAAAAGTTTCCAGTAACTTCCCATCAAACTAAAATATTAACATGGCTGATGCTCTGGTTCCTTTCTACCTCCCTGATTTTATGGTCTACCATTCCCCACTTTCTCTCCAGTAAGCCACACAGGCTTTTTCTAACTTTCTTGACGTATAATATCCACTTAAAGGTACATAAACAGTAACAAATACAGTAGGCATATAGTTTAAATGAATTATGCAAATGAACACACCCATGTAACCAAAACCCAGATAAAAACTATCAGAAATTGCTTTATGCACCCTGTCACTACACCCTCCATCCTTCAAGTAGCTACTATCTTAACCTCTAATGAAGGATTAGAGTTTTTTCTGGTTTATCCAGATATAAACAGAATCACAGAATATATATTACTATCTGACTTCTTTCAGTCAACATCATCTTTGTGAGATTTTATGTTGTTGTATATAGCAATAATTCATACTTTTTCATTGTATAGCATCCCGTTGTATGAATAAACAATTTGTTAATCCATTCCAATATAAATGGCTATTTGGGTTGTCTCCAGTTTTAGGCTACTGCAAATAACAATTCAGTGGCCATTCTTCTGAATGTATTTTGGTCAGATATATATCAGAAAGTAAAAGTGTTGGGTCGAAGAGTATTAATCAGCTGGGTGTGGTGGCGCATGCCTGTAATCCTAGCACTTTGGGAGGCCGAGGCAGGCCTGAGGTCAGGAGTTCAACACCAGCCTGTTCAACATGGTGAAACCCTGTCTCTACTAAAAATACAAAAATTAGCTGGGTGTGGTGGCATGCACCTGTAATCCCAGCTACTCAGGGGGCTGAGGCAGGAGCATCATTTGAACCCGGGAGGTGGAGGTTGCAGTGAGTCAGGACTGTGCCACTGCACTCCAGCCTTGGAAAAGAGCAAGACTCCATCTTAAAAAAACACACAGGGCATTATTAACTCATTCAACTTTAAAAGATATCAAAACAATTCTCCTAAGCAGCAGTACCAATTTCTACTCCACTAGCTGTATAGGAGTTTGTTGTTTTACATCCTCACCAACACTTGAAGATGTCTTTCACATTTTAGCCATTCTAATGACTATATGTTAGTGTTTTACTGCAGTTTTAATTTGCATGTCCTTGATGATTAATGCAGTTGAGAGCTTTTTCTGGGTATCCTCTTTGTGAAACATCTGTTCTAATCTTTTGCTTCTTTTTTATACTGGATTTTGGAATTAACTGGTAGAAATTCTTTATATATTCTAGACATGATTCCCTTATCAGATGTATACCAAATATCTTTTCAGTCTGTGGCTTGCCTTTTCACTCTTTCAAGGATGTCTTGGAATGATCAGAAGTTCTCACTCTTAACCCATTACAATTTGTTCATTTTGCTTATGGTACGTTTAAATAATATTGAAGTAATATTTAAGTGTACTATTTAAGTAATCCCTCCCTACTCCCTGGGACTGAAATTTTCCTTGTGAAAGGTTTTTAAAGATTTACTTTCATTAACTGTTATGAATTCAATTTCATTAACAGTCATAGAATTAAGATGCTTTTTGTTCTGTTAAATTTGTCCATTTCATCAAAATTTTGAAATATGGATATAAACTTACACATAACATCGTCTTATAATCTTTTTAATGGCTATGAGTTCTATAGGAATGTGCTATTTTTCTTTTTCTATATTTGTAACATATTTTGCTTTTATCTTTATCAACTTAATCACTAAGGATTTATCAGTTTTATTAGTCTATAAAAATAATTTTCAGCTTTAATGATATTTACTGTTTATTGATTTTAAGACTTTTTTTTTTTGATCATTTCATTGTGATGTCATACAAAAGTTACTGCTCGTGTGCCAAACATTTGGGACTTCCCCATTTTCTTTCTATTATGGATTGCAATCTCCTGACCTCATGATCTGCCTGCCTCGGCCGCCCAAAATGCTGGTATTACAGGCATGAGCCACCACACCCAGTCTTTATTTTATTTTTTATTAATTAATTTATTTTTTTGAGGCAGTCTTGCTCTGTTGCCCAGGCTACAGTGCAGTGGCACCAGTAGAATACAGGGGTCCGATATTACCTTCTGTAAGATTAATCCTTTAAAATACATTAAGACTAATTTCATGGCCAATTTTGGCAAGTGTTTCTCACACAAATGAAGTTAATGTGAATTCTGCAGTTACTGAGTAAATGTTCATTAGGTCAAGCTTATTACACAATGTTCATTCAAATCATGTATGTACATGTAAAATACGTGCATGAAAATAAACATAGTATGTTCTATCTGTTATTGAAAGAAATATGTTCAAATCTTCTCTTATGATTGTGGTTTTATCTATTCACCTTTTAGAGCTTTCCACTTGTTTACAAGATTAGCCATTTATTTATTTATTTTATTGATTGATTGATTGATTGATTGAGCCAGTCTCATGCTGTTGCCCAGGCTGGAGTGCAATGGCACAATCTTCTTGGCTCACTGCAATCTCAGCCTCCCAGGCTCAAGTGATTCTCCCACCTCAGCCTCCAGAGTAGCTGGGACTACAGACAGATATGCACTGCCACATCCAGCTAATTTTTGTATTTTTAGTAGAAATGGGAATTCACCATGTTGGCCAGGCTGGTCTCAAACTCCAGGCCTCAGATGATCTGCCCACCTCAGCCTCCCAAAGTGCTGGATTACAGCTGTGAACCACTGCACCTGGCCATGAAATGAGTCATTTTATTTTATTTTATTTAGGTTTTTTTGAGTTGAAGTCTTGCTCTGTCGCAGAGGCTGGAGTGAAGTGGTGCCATCTTGGCTAACTGCAACCTCTGCCTCCCAGGTTCAAGTGATTCTCCTAACTCAGCCTCCTGAGTAGCTGGGACTACAGGTATGTGCCACCACGCCTGGCTAATTTTTTGTGTTGTTAGTAGAGATAGGGTTTCACCAGGTTAGCCAAAATGGTCTCAATCTCCTGACCTCATGATCTGCCTGCCTCAGCCGCCCAAAATGCTGGTATTACAGGCATGAGCCACCACACCCAGTCTTTATTTTATTTTTTATTAATTAATTTATTTTTTTTGAGGCAGTCTTGCTCTGTTGCCCAGGCTACAGTGCAGTGGCACCATAGTGGCTCACTGCAACCTCCACCTCCTGGGTTCAAGCGATTCTCCTGCTTCAGCCTCCTGAGTAGCTGAGACTACAGGCGCCTGCCACCACACTGGGCTAATTTTTGTATTTTTAGTAGAGATGGGGTTTTGCCATATTGGACAGACTCGTGGTCTCAATCTCCAGACCTCAGGTGACACAACCGTCTCTGCCTCCCAAAGCACTAAGATTATAGGCATGAGCAACCACGCCTGGCCAAGATTAGTCATTTTTATTTGTATGTTTTATTATTGTTTATATATTTAATTCTTTAGAAGACCAATTCCGTCCACAGTGTATGAGTGTTCCAGTGAGGCTGGGGTGATGGGGAGAGTGAGGCTGAAGACAGCATCTATAAATCTCATGACTTTTTTATTGTTGTTTTGTTTTTTTGGAGACATTTAGAATCTCCCTCTGTCACCCAGTCTGGAACACAGTAGCACAATCTCAGCTCATGGCAACCTCTATTTCCCGGGTTCAAGTGATTCTCCTGCCACAGTCTTCCAAGTAGCTGGGATTACAGGCGCACGCAACAATGCCCTGCTAATTTTTGTATATTTAGTAGAGACAGAATTTCGCCATGTTGGCCAGACTGGTCTCCAACTCCTGACCTCAGGTGATCCGCCCACCTCAGCCTCCCAAAGTGCTGGGATTACAGGCATGAGCCACCACGCCCAGCCAAGATTAGCAATTTTTAAATGTTAGAAAATATCATACCAGTAGAGTTACTTCAGATAGCAAAGGTTTGTTCCTATAGTTACTCAGTTTTAGTATGAGTGTCATATTGTTCACTATGGAACTCATTAAGTAATTCAATTCAGCTTCATATTTAGTTATAAACTAAGGCTTTTTATAAAGTATCTTTCTGCAGTTGATGACTGTCAATAAAATTATTTTCAGAATCTGACCTCAGTGATCTTAAAATGATAAAAAGCTGAATAAAGTTTGAAACTGAGCTAAGCCTTATCTTCTAAAGAAGCAAAATGGAAATTTAGGGCTTGCCAAGTTGGGCCCCTAAAGGCTACACCTCAGGAGCTAGGATGGCCTAGAATGAAGTCCAGCTTAAAATTCTCTGAAGTCCTGACTAGATTGAGATGATCTGGGACTGCTAGCGCTCTTAGCCTGAACACCTACCAGAAACAAAGGTCCATCTTCTTTGGAGAAAGAGAATATCATCCTAGAACTCATAAATAACCGCATTTTAAATACTCAATTAGAAATAACTCAGACATAATCAGATACATGAGAAAGGGCCACAACCAAAAGCATAATAGAAACAGACTTATAGGACATTAAAATTTAAATGTATCTAACCATTCTGCAATTATGGTATGTCTTACCTCAAATAAAATTTTTTGCCATAAAATATATGTCATTTCATATTTAAAAAGTTACACCACTTTCTTTTAGTGTGGCATGCTATATTTTTCTTTCTTTTACATTTAACCCTGCTGTGTCTTATATTTATGGTGTCCCAAGCACTTTGATATTCACTGTTTTTTAATTGCGTTACTATTAAACAATCATCTTTGCAAAGTAATATAATCTACTATAAAGAATGTTAATATGGACAAGCATAAATAACAGTTGGACAAAAATGGAAAAAGTATGTGAATGTAGTCAAACCCTTACTCTGTCACTGTAAAAATGAGTTCCTTAAGTTTTTGGCATCCCTAAACACAAACTTTAGGCAACCTAAGACATTACTTTTTAATTAAGAAACAGAGCTAAATGAGTTTTCAGACTATTCCAATAAGAGACAAAAGCTGACACAGCTCTATTTGTGGCTTTAAAAGAACATCTCATTACAATTACTTTAAAAAGACAATTAAATCCATTCCAACATATAAATATGTTAATCTGCAACTAGGAATAACCACTCACTTTCATATTTCCAGATATTACTATTCTAGACAAAAAGCTTTTTTTTTTAACTGCTCCTTGTGGAGCAGGGCTAACCCATAGGCAATGTACCCAGAGAAACCCAATATTAATTTTCAAAGACTGATAATTATAAAAATAAAGTAACCAAATCAGCATGGTACTGGTACCAAAACAGATATATAGACCAACGGAACGGAACAGAGGCCTCAGTAATAACACCCCACATCTAAAACCATCTGATCTTCAACAGACCTGACAAAAACAAGCAATGGGGAAAGGATTCCCTATTTAATAAGTGGTGTTGGGAAAACTGGCTAGCCATATACAGAAAACAGAAACTGGACCCCTTCCTTATACCTTATACAAAAATTAATTCAAGATGGATTAAAGACTTAAATGTAAAACCTAAAACCATAAAAACCCTAGAAGAAAACCTAGGCAATACCATTCAGGACATAGGCATAGGCATAGGCAAAGACTTCATGACTAAAACACCAAAAGCAATTGTAACAAAAGCCAAAATTGACACACGGGATCTAATCAAACTAAAGAGCTTCTGTAAGCAAATGAAACTATCACCAGAGCGAACAGGCAGCCTACAGAACGGGAGAAAATTTTTGCAAGCTACCGATCTGACAAAGGTCTAATATCCAGAATCTAGAAGGAACTTAAACAAATTTACAAGAAAAAAAGCAACCCCATCAAAAAGCGGGCAAAGGATATGAACACACACTTCTCACAAGAAGGCATTTATGTGCTCAACAAACATATGAAAAAAAGTTCATCACACTGGTCATTAAAGAAATGCAAATCAAAACCTCAATGAGATACCATCTCACACCAGTTAGAATGACAATTATTAAGAAGTCAGGAAACCGTAGATGCGGGTGAGGCTGGAGAAATAGGAAAGCTTTATACTGTTGGTGGGAAGGTAAATTAGTTCAACAATTGTGGAAGACAGTGTGGTGATTCCTCAAGGATCTAGACCAGAAATACCATTTGACCCAGCAATCCCATTACTGGGTATATACCCAAAGGATTATAAATCATTCTGCTATAAAGACACATGCACATGTATGTTTATTGCAGCACTATTTACAACAGCAAAGACTTGGAACCAACTCAGATGCCCATCAAAGATAGACTGGATAAAGTGGCACATATCCACCATGGAATACTATGCAGCCATAAAAAAGAATGAGTTCATGTCCTTTGCAGGGACATGGATGAAGCTGGAAACCAGCATTCTCAGCAAAGTAACATAGGAATAGAAAACCAAACACTGTATATTCTCACTCATAAGTGGCAGTTGAACAACAAGAACACATGGACACAGGGAGGGGAACATCACACACTGGGGCCTGTCAGAGGGAGGGAGGTAAGGGGAGAGAGAGCATCAGGACAAATACCTAATGCACGCAGGGCTTAAAACCTAGATGATGGGTTGACAGGTGCAGCAAACCACCATGACACATGTACACCTATGTAACAAACCTGCATGTTCTGCGCATGTATCCCAGAGCAGATAAAGTAAAATAAAATTTAAAATGTACTAGTAAAAATAAATTGTTATTACACCTTTTTTAAAAAAAAAGATATTTAAAGTCATTTTAAGGCATAATCACCCATGACTTATATTAATGGCAAGATTAATCCCTCAACACATAAACGCAGATACACATAAACAATTTAACTTGGTGCTTAAAAAGTAAATATTCCAAAGTAAACAGTTGATAACCACAGTAAAGAAGACAACAAACTCAGAAAGACATACAATGGGAGATGTGACTGATGTTTACACAGTCATGGATTTAAATCTAACCAGAGAGAATGAGTAAGCTCCTGCCCAGAATGAATACTGCATCACAGTACTGGAGAGTATGTGATAGCCTATCACTATCACTCAGGATAAATGGTGCTTTGAAATAGCACCATTTCAATCTCTCTTGTTAGAAATTCAAATAGATTTGTCATCACCCATGCTTTCACTATGGCATAAAAGTTACTATTATGATTATTAAATACATTTCATAATGTATTTCTGGGACCACATGCATTAGATTAACAGAACAGCGGACTGCAAAGAAAAACCAAAGACTTTTTACTATGTTTCTCACATTAATATTATTAGGCTTATATTGAATCTTAATATATATTAATATATAATAATGTATTTTAATGAACTCACACACAGAGATTAACACCAAACAGATTTTTTTACCCTGCTATTGGGTATGTATGATTCATGGTATTTTTAAACAAAAATGATACTCAACAACAAATAATTGAGGAAAAATACTTATTTATGTATTAACAATCTACCATTCTAGGAGGTCCAGCTCAAAATTAAATTCATCTCCTTTCACTCTCCCCAGCGCACTCCATAGCCACTCTTCTTCCCAAATCTTAGTAAACAGTGCCACCATTCATTCCATGGCCCAGCCTAGAAACCTGAAAGTCATTCTTGCTCCCCTTTATCTACCACATACAATCCATCATCAAAACCCACCAAGTCTTCTCCGAAATCTCTCTCTTAAAAATCTACCCTATCAACTATCTATCCTTTCATTATCTCTACCCTACCTTTTTGTTTGTTCGTTTGTGAGATGGAGTCTTGCTCTGGCATCAAGGCTGGAGGGCAGTGGCGCGATCTCGGCTCCACTGTCAGCCTCCCAAGTGGGTGGGATTACAGGTGCACGCCACTGGGCCTGGCTAATTTTTGTATTTTCAGTAGAGACAGGGTTTTGTCATGTTGGCCATGCTGGTCTCAAACTCCTGACCTCAGGTGATTCACCGCCTCAGCCTCCCAAAATGCTGGGATTACAGGTGTAAGCCACAGGGTCCAGCCTCCACCTTACATTTAATCACCATAATCTCTCACCCGTTTGCCTGCAACAGCTTCCTAAATAATCGCTTTACTTCCAATCCCACCCTCCTCCAGTCAATTCTTCCCATCAGAGTTCTTTCTAAAACGCAAATCTGTTCTAGTTGTTGCCCTGCTAAAAGCACTTAATTAGCTCTCCATATTGATCTCAAGATCAACGACTTAACATGTCCTGTAAGAGAACTGATCTGGCTTCTTGCTTACCTCTCTGGCCTCAGAACTTAACCCCTAACTCCTCCACACTCCAAAATGTAGGCACACTGAACTTTGCTCAAATACTATTCTCTCTCATCTCATTTTCACATATGCTATTATTTTCTCACCCACACACTGTCGTTCAACACTGCATCAAACCCTTACACAATGGCACCAACCACGTCGCATTCTTTCACTACTCTCAACTTTTCTCCCCTGGTTAATTCCTCCTTCCTTAAGTCTCAGCTTAAATATAACTTCCTCTGAGATGCCTTCCCTATACTACCCCCATCACTAGACTATGCACACATACACACAGTTAAGGCTGGTATTGTTTAATGTACTTCCAGACTACCTTATATTTGCCTGTTTGGATGGTAAGCTCTAGGAGAAAGGAAAACATATCTTCTTTGTTCACTATTTTATCACCAGAGCCCAACCAGTTTCTAGCGCATCTAGACATCCAGTAAGTTTTGCTGCTTGGGTAAAATAGTTGAGAACAATCTCAAATGATGGCTAAAGTCATAATGAGCCTCTAGTTAGTTTTGGAGCTTACATATCCATATATCCTTAGGGGGAAGAGCTCATTTCATGGGCAAAAAGAGTTCTCCTGCTTTTCTTCCCTGTGAAAGAGTTTCAGGTCTCAATAAGAAACAGAACCCTCTAGACCAAAATTCACCCAATCCAACATGGTCGGGGCAGAATCAAGGCAGGATGAGAAAGGCACAGGACAAAAGGTGCCTGCCACTTGACCTTGAACCTAGGGTGGTTTCATATACAAATGAAATGAACCCCAAACCCCACCAATATGGCCACAGGAAATGGCCACAGGAAAAACAACTCCCTGTAGATCTCAGAATCTGTAAGTTTGTCAAAGTTGCCAAGAATATCTATACTCCCAGCAAGTCAAAATTCTGTTTCCCAGAATGCAATACCTTAATGTGGGCACAAGGGGAGGGAAGGCAGTGAAGCTGAGTTCCTGGTAAGAAAATGAAAGCACTCTACAACTTAGATATTCCTGGGCTAAAAGGGTGGGGGAAATGGGGTATAAGAAGGTGAAAAACAAGGGTTCTGACAAGAGACAAGTGGTGACATACAGTTAAATAGACTACCTGTGGTGCGCTGCCAAGCAGCCAGAAGAACCGCGATGATAATCCATTACCTTCTGAAAAATCAATAGACCCCAATGCTTACCTGTAATAAAAATCTCATTAAGAAACTAAATGACCCTAAAAATTTACTATAAGAAACTATGCAACTCAAAGCAATCCTAAGGCCGGGCGCAGTGGCTCATACCTGTAACCCCAGCACTTTGGGAGGCAGAGGCAGGTGGATTACTTGAGGTCAGGAGTTCGAGACCACCCTGGCCAACATGGTGAAACCCTGACTCTATTGAAACTACAAAAATTAGCCAGGTGTGGTGGCTCACATCTGTAATCCCAGCTACTCAGGGGGCTGAGGCAGGAGAATCGCCTGAACCCAGCAGGTAGAGGTTGCAGTGAGCCGAGATCAAACCACTGCACTCCAGCCTGGTGACAGAACAAGACTCCGTCTCAAAAAATAATTAATTAATTAATTAATTAATGCAATCCTAACTCTCCCCTAAGAAGGAAATCCAAAAGACAGAGCAAGACTCCATCTCAAACAAACAAACAAACAAACAAATAAATAAATGCATGCACGCAATTCTAACTCTCCCCTAAGAAGGAAATCCAAAAGAGGGAAATCTAAAAGAATCTCATCTGGGGATGAGGGGAGATCTACCCCTATCAAAACAAGATATCCACCCATACTTAGAGAAAGTTCAATAGTCAATATAGATAAAAACAAATAAATATAAACATAAACATACACCCTATACACTTAGAAATCCACAGGAAATTTCCCTCTATTTTTCCTTTCTCAGCTCCTGATGTGTCACTGATATTTCACTCTTAAAGAAAGCTCTTTTCACATCTTTCAGGTTTTTTTTAAAGAGATTTAAATGACATAGGTGGGTGGGAAGAAAAAGGAAGCTGAACTCACAAGTTTCTCTAAAACTCTTAACTTAGTTAATACATTATTTCATCTCTTCTTTTATAAACTCTCAGGTTCCTTTTTGCTTTTTTTTCCCCCTACGGCAGGGTCTCAGATATAGTGGTACAATCATGGATCACTGCAGCCTGGAATTTCTAGACTCAAATGATCCTCCTGCCTCAACCTCCCAAGTAGCTGGGACTACAGGCATGCACCACCATGCCTAGTTAATTTTTTGAACAGACAGGGTCTAGCTATATTGCCCAGGCTGATCTTGAACTTCTGGCCTCAAGTGACTCTCCCACACTGGCCTCCCAAAGCGCCAGGATTACAGGCATGTGTCACAGTGCCTGGCCTCTCAGGATCCATATTAAGTAAAATAAATGCTGTTATGAAAAACCCAGCATTTTGTTATTTAATCTAAAAATGGTTTCTTAAAATGTCTTCTATTCAACTGTCACAAATAGCAGAAAACAGAACACCTTTTAAAACTGAAAAAAAGGTACCTATTATGTCTAACAAATCTTTGCAATATATTAACATAACTCAATCTTTGAGCATTGTTCATTCTTTTTATGAAAAAAAAAACATGTCGGCTGGGTGTGGTGGCTCACAGCTGTAATCCAAGCACTTTGGAGGCCAAGGCGGGCGGATCACCTGAGGTTGGGAGTTCAAGACCAGCCTAACCAACATGGTGAAATCCCATCTTAAAAAAAAATAAAAAATAAAAAATTTAAAAAAAAAGAACATGTCTTCAATAACATTAATCACTGGCTAAACATAATCTGATTCAGTAGTTCTCATTTAACTGAGCACTAGCCAGCTTTCACGTGGGTAGTTTGTATTGCAATAAAATCATCTGGGAATTGTATATGCTCGTTATTTTTATTCCATTCCAATTCCCACTTCATGACAATTCCCACTTCATGACAACATGCCCTTTATAAAATATCCTTTAAAACTTAATTTTCTATTATGGATTCTGTGTGTGGAGGGGGGGGAGGTGGGCATTTTCCCTTTACCCTTCTGAGTTCTTAGCTAGGAATGCTGTAACAAGACAAGACAGATAAGAGAAAAATAGTTTATCAACATGTATACCTCATGTATACCTGGGAGATATCCAGGGGGAAGTAAGAACTCTCCAAGATGGGGCCTAAAACTCCAGCTTACATAGCAACTTCAACTAGAAAGGATGTGAAGGAAAGTAACCACAAAAACCATGGTAAATAAGAGAAACAATTGCTTTGCAGATTTAAGTTGGTGTCTCTGTTGATAGGAGTCTCTTGCAATTCTGTCATCCTTCTCTTCCTCAGAGAGAGACAGAGAGAGAGACACTCTTACAAAGAGACATTTCCTTTATAGGTACACATTTCTCTTACAAAAAGGTAACTTGCGCTGTTTTCAGAGTTTACCATGTTTGCTGGTTCTCAAAATAATCCACTCAAAATAACCTTTATGCCAAAGTGGCATATTCTCGTCTCCTATAATCACAAAACCCTCTCACTAGCAGCATCTTAAGGGTGCTTTGAGAAACACAAAAACAATACCATACTGTGCCACATTTTGAGTTAGGTTGGGGAGCCAACTTCATTCCTATTCTAAAATGTAAGAGGTGGTGGAGAAAAGAAGACTAGGAGGGAAGGAGAGAAGAACCTAAAATGTTCTTTAAATCCAATTCTGTCAGGGAGTGATACCACATGTATGAAACAAAAATTGAAGGATTTTCCTCTGTTTTATATCTACCTAAATGTGCATTTACGTTATATCCAAGGAATTTTCAAAAAGTTCATGGAATATGTGTATTATGAAAAAACTATGCATGAACTTCAATTTTTTTTTGTAGAAAAATAAACTCTGACTAACTTGTCATAACATACCAGAACAAGATCTAGCTTGAGGCACCAAGAGGGATTAGACGGCAGTTTGAAGGAGCCCCTATCAGAGCAACATGAATTCTGCTAAAATTGAAGCAAGAACAAATATCAAATTTATGGTAAAGCTTGTATGGAAGAAAGGTAAAATCACTGGTGAGTTATGAAAACTTTGTGAGGAAAATGTTCCAAAGATATCAACAGTTTACAGATAGATAACTCATGTTAAGAAGGCATGAGACAATGTTCAAGAGGCCCACAGCGGTAGACCATCCGTATCAATTTGTGAGGAAAAAATTCATCTAGTTCATGCCCTAACTGAAGATGATCAATGGTTAATAGCATGAACAGCAAATGCCACAATTCTTTTAAAATTGGTTCAGTTTACACAATTCCGACTGAAAAATTAAAGCTGCGCAAACTTTCCATCCAATGAGTGCCAAAACCACTGCACCCAGATCTGCTGCAGACAAGAACAGAGCTTTCAATGGAAATTCTTAGTAAGTGGAATCACAATCCTGAAGCATTTATTTGAAGAACTGTGACAGGAGATGAAACATGGCTTTACCAGTGTGATCCTGAAGATAAAGCACAACCACAGCAATGGCTACCAAGAGAGAGAAGTGATCCAGTCAAAGCACAAACAGACTGGTCAGGTGCAAAGGTCGGCAACAATTTTTTGCAATGCTCAAGGCAAGGTGCTTGTTGACTTTCTGGAGCGCCAAAGAACAATCATAAAAAGTTAGCCAAAGCTTTAGAGGAAAAATGCCCAGGAAAGTTTCATCAGACTCCTCCTACACTACATAAATGCCCCTGCTTATTCTGTTCATCAGACAATGGCAATTTTGAGAGTTTCAATGGGAAATTATTAGGCATCCACCTTACAGACCTGATTTGGCTCCTTCTAACTCCTTTATGTTTCCTAATTGATGCAGATTGGCTATCTGTCCCCTCCAAATCTCATGTTGAAATTTATTCTCCAACAACAGAGGTGGTGCTAAATGGAAGGTACTTGGGTCATCGGGGCAGATCCCTGATGAATGGCTTGGTACATCCCCACAGTAATGAATGAGTTCTTGCTCTATCAGTTCATACAAAAGCTGGTTTTTTAAAAGAATGTGGCAGCTTCTCTCTTTCTCACTCCCTCTCTCACTATGTGATATGCCAGCTCCCCTTCCCCTTCTGCTATAATCAGAAGTTCTCCAAAGCCCTCACCAGAAGCAGGTGTTGGTGCCATGCTTCTTTTACAGCCTGCAGAACTATGAGCCAAATAAATTACCCAGCCCCAGGTATTCTTTCATAGCAACCCAAACAGACTAACTAATCTTTAAACTTCTGTAAATGGCATCCATTTTTCATCAGTTACCAATATAAAAAAGACTGCATTTACATAGTTAAATTCCCAGGACCCTCAGTTATTTAGGGATGGACTAAATGACTGGTATCACTGCTGAAAAAAGAAGTGTCTTAAATTTGATAAAGCTTATGTTGAGAAAAAGAGTACTTTATTTCCATCTTAATTCCATTTTTCCACAAACTTTTTGAAGCTCCCTCATATTAGCTTAAGAAAATGCAACCCCAGATGTTTTATATAAAGGGGAAAAGGATAAAAAAAATTTGCCTTCCTGAGAAACAGAATAAATTAAGTCATTTAAATATCTATTCATATGTCCTGAATGATTCTGTCTAGGTTTTCTTCTAGGGTTTTTACGGTGTTAGGTCTTACGTTTAAGTCTTTCATCCACCTGGAGTTAATTTTAGTGTAAGGTGTCAGGAAGGGGTCTAGTTTCTGCCTTCTGCACATTGTTAGCCAGTTTTCCCAACACTATTTATTAAATAGGGAATCCTCTCCCCATTGCTTGTTTTTGTCAGGTTTGTCAAAGATCAGATGGTTGTGGATGTGTGGTGTTACTTCTGAGGCCTCTGGTCTGTTCCATTGGTCTATATATTGGTTTTGGTACTAGTACCTTGCTGTTTTGGTTACTGTAGTCTTGTATAGTTTGAAGTCAGACAGCGTGATGCCTCCAGCTTTGTTCTTTTTGCTTAGGATTGTCTTGGCTATGGGGGCTCTTTTTTGGTTCCATATGAAATTTAAAGTAGTTTTTTCTTATTCTGTGAAGAAAGTCAATGGTAGCTTGATGGAAATAGCACTGAATCTATAAATTACTTTGGGCTGTATGGCCAATTTCATTATATTGATTCTTCCTATCCATGAGATGGAATGTTTTTCCATTTGTTTGTGTCCTTTCTTATTTCCATGAGCAGTGTGTACCACATTTTCTTAATCCAGTCTACCACTGATGGGCATTTAGGTTGATTCCATGTCTTGGCTATTAAGAATAGTGCTGTGATGAACATACACATGCATGTGTCTTTATGATAGAATAATGTATATTTCTTTCCTTTGGGTATAAACTCAGTAATGAGATTGCTGGGTCGAGTGGTGGTTCTGTTTTCAGCTCTTTGAAGAATTGCCACACTGCTTTCCACAATGCTTGAACCAATTTACATTCCCACCAACAGTGTATAAACATTCCCTTTTCTCTGCAACCTCACTAACATCTGTTATTTTTTGAATTTTTAATCATAGCCATTCTGACTAGTGTGAAATGATATCTCATTGTGGTTTTCATTTGCATTTCTCTGATGATAAATGATACTGAGCTTCTTTTTTCATATATTTGTTGGCCTCATGCATGTCTTCTTTTGAAAAGTTTCTGTTCATGCTCTTTGCCTACTTGTTAGTTTGGTTGGTTGTTTTCTCCTGTAAATTTGTTTATGTCTTAATAGATGCTGGATATTAGACCTTTGCCAGATGCGTAATTTGCAAATATTTTCTCCCATTCTGTAGGTCGTTTATTTACTCTATTGATAGTTTCTTTTGCTGTGTAGAAGCTCTTAAGTTTGATTTGATCCTATTTATCAATTTTTGCTTTTGTTGCAATTGCTTTTGGCATCTTCATCATGAAATCTTTGCCAGTTCTTATGTCCAGAAAAGTATTGACCAGGTTCTCTTCCAGGGTTTTTATAGTTTTGGGTTTTACATTTAAGTCTTTAATCTATCTTGAGTTGATTTTTTGTATATGGTATGAGGAAGAGGTCCAGTTTCAGTCTTCTGCACATGGTTAGCCAGTTACCCCGGAACCATTTGTTGAATAGGGAGTTCCTTTCCCCATTGCTTATTTTTGTCAGCTTTATCAAATATCAGGCAGTTGTAGGTATGCAGCCTTATTTCTGAGCTCTTTATTCTGTTCCATTGGTCTGTATGTCTGTTTTTGTAACAGTACCATGCTATTTTGGTAGCCCTTTAGTATAGTTGGAAGGCAGGTAGTATGATGCTTTCTGCTTTTTTTTGCTTATGATTACTTTGGCCATTTGAACTCTTTCTTGGTTCCATATGATTTTTAAAGTAGTTTTTTTCTAGTTCTGTGTAGAATGTCACAGGTAGTTTGATAGAAATAGCATCGAATGTGTAAATTGCTTTGGGCAGTATGGCTATATTAATGATATTAATTCTTCCTATTCATGAGGATGGAATGTTTTTCCATTTGTTTGTGTCATCTCTGATTTTTTTGAACAGTTTTGTAATTCTCATTGTAGAGATCTTTCACTTCCCTGGTTAGCTGTATTCCTAGGTATTTTATTCTTCTTGTGGCAGTTGTGAACAGGATTGTATTCCTGATTTGTCTCTTGGCTTGGCTGTTGGTGTATAGGACCGCTAGTGTTTTTGTACATTGATTTTGTATCCTGAAACTTTGATAAAGTTGCTTGTCAGCCGAAGGAGCTTTTGGGCAGAGACTGTGGGATTTTCTAGATATAGAATCATGTCATCAGCAAACAGGGATAATTCGACTTTCTCTCTTTCTATTTGGAAACTCTTTATTTCCTTCTCTTGTGTGATTGCTCTGGCCAAGACTTCCACTACTATGTTGAATAGGAGTGGTGAGAGAGGACATTCTTATCTTGTTCCAGTTTTCAAGTGGAATGCTTCCATTCCAGCTTTTGCCCATTCAGTATGATGTTGGCTGTGGGTTTGTCATAGATGGCTCTTGTTATTTTGAGGTATATTCCTTCAATACCTAGTTTGTTGAGAGTTTTTAACATGAATAGATGTTGAATTTTATTGAAAGCCTTTTCTGCATGTATTGAGATGATAATGTGTTTTTTGTCTTTACTTTTGTTTATATGATGAATCATGTTTATTAATTTGCATATGTTGAACCAGCCTTGCATCCCAGGGATAAAGCCTACTTGATCATGATGGATAAGCTTTTTGATGTGCTGATGGATTCACTTTGCTAGTATTTTGTTGAGAAATTTTGCATCAATATTCATCAAGAATATTTGCCTGAAGTTTTCTTTTTATGTTGGGTCTCTCTGCCAGATTTTGGCATCAGGATGATGCTGGGGAGGAATTCCTTCTCCTCAATTTTTGGAATAGTTTCAGTAGGAATCGTACCAGCTCTTGTTTGTACATCTGGTGGAATTCTGTGAATCCATCTGGTCCTGGGATTTTTTTGGTTGATAGGATTTTTAAAATTACAGATTCCATTTTGGAGCTCAGTACTGGTCTGTTCAGGGATTCAATTTCTTTCTGCTTCAGTCTTGGGAGGAGATATATGTCCAGGAATTTATCAATTTCTTCTAGGTTTTCTTGTTTGTGTACATAGAGGTGTTCATGGTATTCTCTGATGGTTATTTGTATTTCTGTGCATCAATGGTAACGTCCCCTTTGTTCTTTCTAATTGTGTTTATTTGGATTTTCCCTCTTTTTTCTTTATTAGTCTAGCTATTCATCTATCTGTCTTAATTTTTTCAGAATACTGGCTCCTAGGTTTTTTGATCTTTTGAATGGGTTTTCATGTGTTAATCTTTTTCAGTTCAGCTCTGATTTTGGTTATTTCTTGTCTTCTATAGCTTTAGGGTTGGTTTGTTCTTGTTTCTCTAGATCTTTTAGTTGTGATGTTAGGTTGTTATTTGAGATCTTTCTAACTGTTTTTTTTTCTTTTTTTTGATTTATTCAGGAAAAGGAATTGCAAGGTCATGCATTTGCACATATCCTTAATGGCATTTTTCCTTTGGGGAGATAGAGTTATTGGCATAAGAAACTTTAATTGTATGGCTGAAGAGTGCATCACTGATCAGAAGGTACCCATACAACTCAAGATTAGTGCTTGGAGATTTTTCTTTCTAACTTTTTAATGTGACTATTTAATGCTATAAATTTCCCTCTTAACAGTGTCTTAGCTATGCCCCAGAGATTCTAGTATGTTGTATTTTTGTTCTCATTAGTTTCAAAGAACTTCTTATTTCTGCCTTAATTTCTTTATTTACCCAAAAGTCATCCAGGAGCAGGTTGTTTGGTTTCCATGTAATTGTATGGTTTTGAACAATTTTTAAAATCTTGATTCCAATTTTAATATTCATACTATTTGGAGTCTGAGAGAGTGATTAGTATGATTTTGGTTCTTTTGCATTTGCTGAGGATTGTTTTATGTTCAATTGTGTGGTCAGTTTTACAGTATATACCATGTGGCAATGAGAAAAATGTGTATTCTATTGTTTTGAGATGCAGAGTTTGGTAGATGTCTATCAGGTCCATTTGGTCCAGTGTTGAATTCAGCTCTGAAATATCTCTGTTAATTTTCTGCCTTGATGATCTAATATTGTCAGTGATGTGTTGAGGTCTCCCACTATTATTGCAAGGGAGTCTAAGTCTCTTTGAAGGTCTTTAAGAACATGCTTTATGAATCTGGGTGCTCCTGTGTTGGGTGCATATATATTTAGGATAGTTAGGTGTTCTTGTTGAAGTGAACCCTTTAACATTATGTAATGCCCTTCTTTGTCTTTTTGATTTTTTTAATTATTTTTTTGACTTTATTTTATATTGTTATTTTTTATTTTATTGCATTTTAGGATGTGGGGTACATGTGTAGAACATGCAGGATTGGGGTACATGTGCATAACATGGCAATGTGGTTTGTTGCCTCCATCCCCATCACCTATATCTGGCATTTCTCCCCATGTTATCCCTCCCCTAGTCCCCCGCAACAGACCCCAGTGTGTGATGCTCCCCTCCCTGTGTCTTTGTGTTCTCATTGTTCAACACACACCTATGAGTGAGAACATGCAGTGTTTGATTTTCTGTTCTTGTGTCAGTTTGCTGAGAATGATGGTTTCCAGATTCATCCATGTCCCTATAAGGGACACGAACTTATTGTTTTTTATGGCTACATAGTATTCCATGGTGTATATATGCCACATTTTCCTTGTCCAGTCTATCATCAATGGGCATTTGGGTTGGTTCCAGGTCTTTGCTATTGTAAACAGTGACACAATGAACATACGTGTGCATGTGTCTTTATAATAGAATGATTTATAGTCCTTTGGATGT